>JAFMOD010001277.1:40934-71701 GCA_019802435.1 Corydoras maculifer | reverse complement strand
TCACAATGCCACAATATTGCATACATGTCCAGGCCAAAGGTAATATGAACCTCCTTATCAGGTTCCCATCACATAGTTGGGGGTCCTACAGATGGGCTTTGTAGTTTTACAGTTCCATTCTGTAGTTCCTCTACATACTCCATTAGTCCCCTTTACTCAGAGCAGTAATTATTAGGGTGGTGGATGGTCCTCAGTACTGCAGTGATGCTGACATGGTGGTGCAGGGTGTGTTAGTGTGTGGATCATACACAGCGGTGCTTATTACATTTGTTTACACAGGGTCCTCCAGGACCTCCAGGCCCCCCAGGACCACCGGGACCCCAGGGTTACACCGGTACTCCAGGTTTAAAGGTAAGTCATAAGCAGTCATGGCGTCTCAGTGTCCCCTGTGCGCTCTGTGTCGTCCGTCGCTCGCGGTGATTGCACATGGCTTTTCAGCGGTGATGGTGGGCTGCATGGGACGCTGTGGGCTTTCACTGAAGCCGAACCCAACGCTCCACGTGATTTATAGGACGGGAAACGGAATTAAATCGAAATACCACCCGGGTCCATGAAACCGGAGGATTAAACCCGAATCACGTCAATCTGCTTTCGTTAATTCAGCTTAATTAATCCCTCCAACCATTTTAAACCTGCGCTGCTTGTGTCTAAGTCGCACTAATGCCTTAAAAGGGAGCCTGGGAATCTTAATGATATATAACCTATGCATTACTGTAGCACATGCATTTCTATATTTATCTATATAGAATTCATATTTGTATTGAATAAATCTGTAATAGTTATTTTAATTAGAAAATTATAATTTAAACAATTTTTTTAATGAAATCCTGTTGTGTTCACATTTTTTAAACGCAACGCCGAGCTCACAGTGAAGTTCTGGATCTCTGGCAGACCTCTCCATAACCGATAAATCACCAAACGCAGAACAAACCAATCGATAACAGATAAAGCTGTACATAAGCTGCGTTTGTTAAAGGTCATGTCCACACGCCGGCTCACTCTCTCACTCGGCCCTTGGGCCCTTGGACCTTTGGGTTCCGCGGCACTCTGGCGAGACTTCACTGTGAGCGACGCTTGGTCTTTAACCTGGTGTTGTTTTAATCTCCCAAGTTAAAAAGTTAAACGCGCCTGCAAATTGCGAGCTAAACCTAAATCTAGAGAGCGGGCCAGGGGGCCAAAGCTACTTGTCTCCGTCCTGCACTGGAGAAGGCGTGCCCTGATTCAACCTCAGTTCCTTTTCGCAGGGCCTCCCTGGCAATGATGGCTCACCAGGGCAACCGGGTCTTCCCGGCCAAGCAGTGAGTAACCAGACCGTAGGAGACGCCTGTTAAAAGTTTGTTGTTGAAAAGAGACGTTCTGAGGACGCGGGACCAGGACTGGGCAGCTGGTTCGGCACTGTGACATCACAACCTTGCCGACATGATGATGATGTTTAATTGAAACCTCCCGAACCTCGCTGGGAGTTATTAGACTTCAGGAACTGATCCATCTATCCATTACCTTCAGCTTTATCCTCTATTAGGGTCATGGGGTAGTTCCCCATGCCCAGCCAGGGGAGAACGTTTCGGGTGCTGGGCAGATACACCCAGGACAGGGGGGCAATCTATCACTGAGCACACACTCACTCACACAGACACACTCTATATGGGGTAATTTGGAGAATTCAATTGATTTGATCAATGTTTTTGGACTGTGGGAGGAAACCGGAGAACACGGAGGAAACCCACACGGACATTGGGAGGACATGCAAACCACCCAGATTGGGATTCAAACCGGGAATCCCAAGCGCTGAGAGGAGAACATGCTAAACGACTAAGCCGCCATGCCGCCCTCAGGACTTGATCGTTTATTTAAATGTATTTCTGTATAAAGGGGGCAGGTTAATAACTCGCTCGGGGTGGCTTTAGAGTTGGAGCGGGCCGAGTTTCGGCATTTCTGTAATGGTTTCTAAAGAGACCGCCAAGCGCCTCTGAGAATTCGGGTTGACTGGTCCGCTGGCGCCGGCTCATTCGCTTTGTTTCTTTTGTTTTTGAGCTTTTATTGGCGCTGTGTGAACGTCGGTCCAGCGGAGGGCAATTATCAGCAAAATGGATGAGCGGCCACAAATTATATCCGTTAAACTCACCTGGAGTTTTTCTTTTCTTTGTCCGGAGACTCGTGTTTAGAAAAAAAAATTGACTTCAGCCAAGCTCCATCTCTAAAATGGACCCCGGGGGGTGTGTGGGTGGGGGCTGTGGAGAGAGAGTGGAGGGGATGGATGCAGAGGGAATCGAATGGGATGAATGAGAAGGTTGATTATTACGAAAGTAATAATTATTATTAACCTCATATTTATTTTTATTTCTTCGTTCATTTTAACCGTTTAATTTAAAAAATACAAAAATATCGTATAAAACAACGGAATACGGGGGATACGGAGCATGACGTGTTCCGATGTTCTACAGAGTTCTAAATGGTGGTACATGCATCAAAAGGGAAATTAAAGTGGCGTAAATATTAACATGGATCATCTAACATTACTGTCACAGAACAGAGGGGGCACTAAAGAGCTAAATAACAAAGTTCGTGTGGTTGGGGGGGTAGGTGAAAGTATGTGGATGCCCAGCTCATCACACCTACATGAGGTTACTGGGTAGAGATGTGGCTCGAGAGCTCCACCTAGCAATTGCAGCATTAGCAGCCAAAAATAGCAGTATGTGAGCTCATGTAAGAAAAACAAAAAGGGAGAAGGAGGGTGTCTACATACTTTCGTGTCTATAGTAAATATAAAGGATGAACCCAGTGTGTGTGTGTGTGTGTGTTTGTGTGTGTGTGGTGAACAGGAAGCAATAAAATCTAAATGAAATAATAAATCTTATTTAATTTAATTTGTTATTAATCCGTTGACATCGTCTCACCCTCGCTCACGTGTCTCTCTCACTGTAGATTCCAATCCCTATGGACAGCCCGACCTCCGACACCAAGGTGAGCATTGACCTTACTTTTCTGTTTACATCACTTCCTGTGAAAAGGAGACAAAGGTTAGGGGACTGTAACTTCGTCTGAGGTCGCGTACTGTAACTATACCTGCTAGATTAAATTGAGAAAGTTTAGAGCGCCGGGCAGAGACACCCAGGACAGGACGCCAATCTATCACTGGGCACACATGCACTCACACACAGTATATGGGGCAATTTGGTGCATTTAATTTACCTGGAATCCATGGTATCCATTGAGCTGCATCATGAGCGAAATCATAAAACCTGAACCGGTGTTACGAACGGCGTTCTCCGATCCGTCTGCTGCAGGTGGACTGTACCGAATGTGCCCAGGGGAGACCCGGCGTACCCGGTGTACCCGACACCAAGAGCCCGAGGTCTGAGAACGGCAAGCCCGGTGTCATCAACTCAGACGGCTGCGAGAAGGTACGTCCTCCTCTTACATCCTAATGAGCGTCGTGCTTATTTAATGTGGAACCATGACGACGGGTTGGTGAAAGTAAAGTGGTCGGCGCTCCGTCGGCTCAGAAACCAGGTTCTGTTGATGGTGACGCTGAGCGCTCTGGTTCTGTTTGCAGTGTTTGGAGAAGCCGGCGGGGGAGGAACCTACGAGAGGCGACGGAAATGTAGGCAGGCTGTCCGGCGTATCATTATATACATCGTGCAACACTGCATCGCATCTCTAATTAACGCCTCCTGTCCGTGAAATCCGTTTCAGCCCAGTACCTGCAACTCGTGCGCAGGAGTGCAGGGGTCACCTGGGAGTCCCGGTCAACCCGGCGTCAAAGGAGAGCCGGTAATTCTGCTTCAGACTCAGTCCTCCAGTGTTTCCTAAGGGCTTTAGAAGTGTTTATAAGGAGGATCAATTACCAATTTTTTTAGTTTTAGTTAAAACTGCGTCATTAACGTCTGCATTTATTTTTATTATTATATTTAATCCAAAGTGACTGGAAGGTATGAATACAGAATCACTTCTGGAGTTATAAGGGCCGTGTGCAGGGGCTCACAGTGGGCTACACCCTAACCACTGAGTTACCCCACCTGCAGGAGCTCAGAGGAATTACATTAATAATATAATAATCTGTAGTAAATGTTTTTTAGTTGTATATTTGCAACAATTAGTTTGTATATTTGCAACAGATATCTGGTATGTAGGTGTGTGTGTGTATATATATGTATATGTATATACAGTGTGTATGTATGTATGTATGTATGTATGTGTGTGTGTGTGTGTGTGTGTGTATATATATATATATATATATATATATATATATATATATATATATACAGTGTGTATGTATGTATGTATGTGTGTGTGTGTGTGTGTGTATATATATATATATATATATATATATATATATATATATATATATATATATATATATATATATATATATGTATATATAGTGTGTATGTATGTATGTATGTATGTATGTATGTGTGTGTGTGTGTGTGTGTGTGTATATATATATATATATATATATATGTATATACAGTGTGTATGTATGTATGTGTGTGTGTGATATGTATATGTATAATAAAAAATAAAGTATATCCTTAATAAAGGATAATTGATCATATATATATATGTATGTATATGTGTGTGTATTGTGTGTGTGTGTTATGTATAATGCTTTAGTAGAGGATAATAGATCGTATGTGTGTGTGTGTATGTGTGAGTGTGTATGTGTGTATTGTGTGTGTGTGTGTGTGTGTGTATTATGTGTAATGCTTTAATCGAGGATAATTGATCATATTTTCCTCTTCAGGGTGACCGAGGAGAGCGAGGGGCCTTGGGTCATCCAGGAAATCCCGTAAGTCTCTGTTTGTGGTTCGAGGTTTCCCCTTTAATCCTGCCCGCCTTTGATCTTTAATCGCCATCCCACATCCTAACATCCAAACCTGCAGATGGTTGAAACATGGCATGTGTCAGTGTTTCGTCTCGGCCGTCTCCATGCTGTTTATTGGACGAGACGAGAAATCCGAACCATCCTCCCGGATTCGGACGGCGCGGCCACAGAGCCCTCTGCTGTTTCTCTTTATTAATGTTGTGTATTTACAGATGTCATCAACATCCCTGAATTCTCCAAATTGCCCCATATACAGTGTGTTGGCTAATTATTTATTATTTATTTATTGTGCTGGCTTATTTAATCCTTTATTTATTTATTTTTTCAGGGTAGTCCTGGTCTACCTGGTCCTCAGGGACCCCCCGGTGTCTCTGTGAGTAGCGAACATCCTTTACGTTCACATCCATTAGGTTTTATTGTTCATATGGTCTCAGCTTGATGCTAATAGAGACAGAACACGCCACAAAACACACTTTAAATCGGCTGTCGGGTCATTGGGGTGAGCCCGGCCCCTCGGTCCCGGTTCTGGATGCTTCAGGTGCTTATTACAGTTACCAAATCAGTTTTCTGAGCTCTGACATCATTGATTTTTTGAGTGATTGATTGGTGGGCGCTTGGGGCCCAACTTGCCGAACAGGGGAAATAAGCAGTGATGATGGTGGTTGACCCTCCCATGGTTGGGGGCGGAGTCTGTTTTTTAGTTCGTAGAATGCCACAGCGGCAGCAGCGTCCTTGGAACACTTCGTAGGTATCAGCACTTCATAGCGACGGTTCTTCTGGGAGAGGTTTCTCTATTAACAAACTTGCAAGGTTCTCCAAGACGTTTCCGTGTTGCAATTAATAGTCTCAGTCGGAGTTCCAATGGCTCCGTCCCTCACATCAATCTTATTGGGAGATTTACCAAACAGGTATAAATCCTCGATGTCTTAAATGGAAAGAGATGGCAGACACATGACGTGCCACCTCGCCCACGCGTCCATCATATATTCAGCTGCAAACGTTCCGTCAGGACAGACGGGTTCCCTCGAACCCCGGCTTATCATTGAGAAGATGGTGTCAACAGCATTGAGAGCGCATTTAAACAAGTCCATACTCGCCTGGTAACAACAACCATGCCACATTTGAAGAACCCGAATACGCTGAATCCCTGCCCTGTGATTGGCAGATTATTTTTTTTTGTCTTCGGTGTATTTGTAATTTGCCTCGTACTTTTAGCACGACGTTCTGACGATGATTGCTGCATCTCAGTCCCAATGCAGACCATTTAACCTGCTTTTAGAATACAGCACGAACCAATCCAGGATCGCCTGCCGTTCCTTTTACCCCGACCGTCTGTGGCGGTAAATGGGCCTGTTTACACACAGTCCTCGTACCCCCGCCTCCTTCCACCACCATCACGGCTCCCGCCTGCGTGCTAATCTTTATTTAGCACATGTGCTGACTACGGCCCTCCGCCGTCGATCTCTTCACACGTGTCGTTGCGCCCCCGCCGCACGCTCATTGATGGAAAGCGTTAATGACGGCCATAAAGCGGCGAATCCCGACCGGCGACGCCTTCAGGTATTCTGCGCAGGTGCGTGCTATCTCCTCACGGCGGGTCTGGCGGTCGATGGGCGTCGTTTGCCGTAATAAAAGTAGCATCTCGCCATCCCGCCATTTGTTTGTTTGCGTGGAATCCGGGGTGCAGGGATCAATAATTCATACGTCCCATTACCAGATCTCGCTTAGGAAGTAAATAATGAGATAGTGTCAGCACCCAGCCGAGCGCATTAGCGCCGAGCCCTCAGAAATGAGATCGGAATGGCAAGGCGCCGTTATTACCCCCCCCCCCCGATCGTGATGCAAAACACCCGGCGAACCTGGCGCGCCGGAAACGCCGCCTCGAGGATGGCGCCTGATGGAGGAATCCTGCAGAACCTCCCTTCAGAACGCTACATCAAAAATAAACCCCTGTGCATTCATATATTCATATAATCATTCATATATTCATATAATCATACACACAGGACACCCACCAAGCAGGTCTTATTCGGGTGGTTGATGATGCCCCATAGTGCCGTGACCCTCCCATGGTGGTGCAGGGGTGTTGGTGTGTGTGTGGAAGTATTAAACTGTAATTAAAATCAGTTTTAATCGAATTATCGTTTAACTCGCAGGGCGTGCAAGGTGAGAGAGGGTCTGATGGCTCCCCGGGACAGAAGGGAGAACAGGTAAGGCCTTGGGTTCACCAGGTTTGGTTGCTGTTTTAGTAGATGATTTTTTCTGTGATTAATTTAATCGTTTGTTAAATAGGAAGGCCGATGTATGAGACTGTATTTGAGATAAAATGAGATATTGCTTAAGTCTCACATCCCTGTTTTTCAGGGAACATCTGGAAACCCCGGATTCCCAGGCACCATGGGCCCGCCGGGACTCCCTGTAAGTGGATGTACTCATGTATTCCTGGTCTCCTGATGCTTCCTCTCTCGGTGGCAGATCCTGTACACCCCTCAGTCCCAATAAATTATAATTCATCACATATTGAAATAGAATGAAATTAATTAAGATTTTTACTTCCATTCGTGTTGGGAGAGTTAAGAACGGACAAGATCCGGCATGGGATTATTAGTGGAACCGAAGTACATTTGGGAATTTGTGTATTGTATATCTATACCATTATCTGGCGTACCACCACGTGCTAATTACCACAGTTTAAGAAGCACTGTATTAAAATATATAACATTTTTTAGAGTTTAAATACAACAATAATAAAGTAAAGTGGCCGTAGTGAAGTTGCACCATGTGTCACTCTACATTAATAATATACTTTGTATATATATATATATATATATATATATATATATATATATATATATATATATATATATNTATATATATATATATATATATATATATATATATATATATATATATATATATATATATATATATATATATATATATAGGCGGCACGGTGGCTTAGTGGTTAGCACGTTCGCCTCTCAGCGCTAGGGATTCCCGGTTCGAATCCCCATCTGGGTGGAGTTTCCATGTTCTCCCCGTGTCTGTGTGGGTTTCCTCCGGGTTCTCCGGTTTCCTCCCACAGTCCAAAAACATGGATCAAGTTAATTGAATTCTAAAAAATTGCCCCTATAGAGTGTGTCTGTGTGAGTGAGTGTGTGCCCAGCGATGGATTGGCGCCCTGTCCTGGGTCTATCTGCCCAGCGCCCGAGACATTCTCCCCTGGATGGGCATGGGGAACCCCACCGCGACCCTAATAGAGGATAAGCGGAAGATAATGAATGAATATATATATATATATATATATATATATATACACACACACACACAAAGTCCCATCCATCATCTTCAGCTTTATCCTCTACTATGATCACGGGGGCGGTTCCCCCCAGCCAGGGGGTAACGTTTCGGGCGCTGGGCAGATACACCAGGACAGAGCGCCAATTTATCGCTGGGCACACACTCACTCACACAGACACACTCTATATGGGGCAGTTTGAAGAACTTAATTGACCTTGATCCATGTTTTTGGACTGTGGGAGGAAATCGGAGAACCCGGAGGAAACCCACGTGGACACGGGGAGAACATCCCCAGAATCCCCAGCGCTGAGAGGAGAACAGGCTAAACCACTAAGCCACCATGCCACCCTGTACGAAAACATATAAGATACTTCGTTTTAAATACAACAATAAAAAAGTGGCTGTAGTGACGTTACGATATGTCACTCGATATTTATAATATACTTTATAAATATATTTATTTATTCATTGATTTATTTATTAGAAATTATACATCAAATAATGAAGCTTACATCCAATTTAGCCATCTCTCGAAAATTTCATCCGCAGTATCCCATAATAACAGCAGTTTCAGGGCTAATGTTGAAATCCTGAGCTGATAGTCGGCGGGTTGAATGGTTTCCATTAGTAACCGGTTCCCTCGGAACCTCCAGAGAAATGATTATTTAATGGGACTCTGCTGATGGTTCTCCTCGTTTTCTTTAACGTCTTTGTTCTGTTTTTGGACTCTGATCATTATTATTATTATTATAGAGTTCACAGCTGATTATTATGTGGGTCCCAGCTGGAACCCTGTTCTAACCCTTTGCTGCTGCTGCTGTAGGGTCTGAAGGGAGAGCGGGGCAGTGCCGGCAGTGCGGGGCAGAAGGGCGAATCGGTATCAGAGCTCCTTTTAAACGACTTTTACTATACGGTATAAAGCATAAACGCAGGTGGAGTAACGATGAGCGTCTCTTTTCCTTGCATCCAGGGCCTTCCCGGACCGGCGGGGTTCCACGGGCCTCAGGGTCCAGCCGTAAGACATGTTCTCCACACGGAGTTTTCCTTTGCCGTCACGCTGATTTCAAACGCAGAGGCATGCCTCGCGTTCTATATAAAGATCGCCTGTCTCATTCGCAGGGTCCCAAAGGAGAAGCAGGAACGGCAGGATCCCTGGGACCAAAGGGAGATCAGGTATGACAAGCCAGATCACAACTTTTTTGCAGCAAACCAAAGAGAGAGGAGGAGATGATTCAATCGCTTGAAATATAAAGAAAGGGAATTTTAAACCTGGGTGTCGTTCATATGGCAAGCATTTATAGATACAGGAAGTGTAGAAAAAGGAGGCTTGTCCTAATCCGTCCTTCTCCTGTGGTTTCGTTGAAGGGATTTCCAGGACCACCAGGGTTCCCGGGTCAACAGGTAGACCGAGATCAGAGCGTTTCTCTCAGTCTTTAGTGTTAAATTCAGCAGATTTCACAAAAAAAAAAAATCGTTTTTTTTAGGGAGTGCCGGGATCCCAAGGAAAAGCTGGTCCTCCGGGGCCCTCAGGACCGAAGGCAGATCCGGTAAGTCACTCCGAATGTTTATGATCTCATATGGTAATGACACCTATTGCTCGCCTGACCCCTGATTTCTTTATAAAAACGAAAGTTCTCATCTGTATCTCTAATGCTTGTGTTTCTGTTCCTTCTGCCATTTTTGTTTGCAGGGCAGTCCAGGTCCCCAAGGTCCACAGGGACCTCCTGGCCCTCTGGGGCCCTCTGGACGTGCAGGTTTACAGGTGAAATTCAAGGAGTGGTAAAGTGGATGAGGAATTAGGATTGTACAAGTGTCACCAACATGAGATCTGTGTGTGTGTGTGTGTGTGTGTGTGTGTGTGTGTGTGTGTGTGTGTGTGTGCGTGCGTGCGTGCGTGTGTGTGCGTGGGTGTACATGCAGGGTCCACCAGGAGCTGATGGGATGGATGGTAAAAATGGAAGTCCAGGGCAGCGGGTCAGATGAGTTTATTATTTATTAATATTTAAACTAAACCGTTTTATAAACATTGCAGATTTTAATTTACTGAAGTTTAAAGACTTTTTGTAAATTATGTTTTTTTTTTTCTTTATATTTGGATTTGTAGGGTGATCCGGGTCCACCTGGTCCTGCAGGTCTGAGAGGAATGCAGGTACCAACATTATTTCTTTCTTTCTTTAATTTATCCACATCTTGTTTTTGGGACTTTTATTTTGTAGTTATGTTTTGTTGTATTTTTGTTGTCCCTGTAACGTCACCATGATAATGATGATGCTAAGGATGATGATAATGATAATGATAACGACGCTGATGATGATAATGATAATGAGGAGGATGATGATGATGATGATGATAATGATGATAATAAGGATGATGATGATGATAATGATGATGCTGATAATGATGCTGAGATTGATGATGCAGATGCAGATGATGAAGATAATGATGATGATGATGCAGATGCGGATGATGATGATGATGCGGATGATGATGATGATGCGGATGATGATGATGATGATGATGATGATGATGATGATAATGATGATAATGATAATGATGATGATGTGGATGATGATGCTGATGATGATGCTGAGGGTGGCGATACTGATGATGACGATGATGATATTTTCTGATGTTTTCTCATTTGCAGGGATTTAAGGGCATAAAGGGGCACACCGGTTTCCCAGGGCAGAAGGTGAGCGTTAACATCCCTGTGACATTGCACACCCTCAATGGTCTATTTGATCTTTTTCTCTGACATTATCATTCTCTCGGTTCTCGTTCCGCAGGGCGATATAGGACCCCAGGGCCCACCCGGAGCGGCAGGACGAACAGGACTCGAGGTGACAGACACACAGTCTTTGGTTGTTTCTCATGTTATGCATCCTGAAGTACAGATGTTTGGATCACTGAGGTCATGAACATATCCAGATGTGGTGCAGATGTGTCCAGGTTAAAGAGAGTTCTGAGAAACTGGAAACCACACCTGGGCTCAATGACCAATCACAGTCTAGTCTTTCTACCTGATCCAATCAGCTCTGCTGTGTTTAATTAATTATGTTTAATTTGGAACCCTGTGGTTTTATTATTATATCTATTTTGTACCTTTTTTATATCATATTCACATTTCTAACTTTAAATCCCAATGACTGACCTTTCTTCCCCATATTATCAGGGTGACCCCGGCCCACCAGGTCTACCGGGCCCTCCCGGACCCCCAGGCCATCTGGTAATCAGGCGTTTTTGCTCTCTTTCTTTATTCCCACAACAGCACAAATAACAATAGGTGTGGTATTAAGTGTTTACACATGGCTTTTTTTTCCGCAGGGTTCCGTGGGTCCCTCCGGTCCAGCGGGGCCAGCTGGTGCTCCTGGCACGGTGAGCGAGCGCATGCACACCAGACTTTTAACATCCTAATAATAGGTCTCATATAATGAAGATCGTCTGCTCTTAAACACACACTGCAGTCTTCTTTAATGACGCCTCTGTCTCCTGTTAACAAGCAGGGTATTAAAGGTGACAAAGGGGAGGCTGGAGAGAGGGGCCTGATGGGCATGCCTGGGCCTCCAGGTGCCCCTGGGCATCCGGGACAGATGGTAGGCACTTTTGTACAGCATGGACACGAATGGAAATTTTCTAAATTGACGTCTTTTTAACCCTGGTGTGTATTTTTGAATCTGAGGGAGAGCCGGGGAGCGACGGTGCGGCGGGAAAGGATGTAAGTCCTAGGTCCATATGGTTCTAATCCCTCGTTCAGGTGTCAACCTTTTCCAAAAGTGTAAACGTCTTTTTAATCTGCGTTGTAGGGAGCACCGGGACTGCCGGGAGAGGCTGGAACACATGGGCAAAAGGTATGGTTTTGTTTGTACTGCATTATTACATAGACATCATGGTATAAAGACGGTTGACGGTCACGGTTGACGCTTCTGTTTGCAGGGTGAAGCTGGGGCCGCAGGCCAAAGGGGCCCTCCGGGAGAGCGTGGCCGCCCCGGACCACCCGGCGGGGGATATTCCTCTAAGGATGGAGGGCAAGGACTAATGGGGCCTGCAGGTCCTCGTGGAGAGAGAGGAACCCCGGGAACTCCCGGACAGGCTGGACCGCCCGGATCACCAGGAACGCCTGGAAGTGATGTAAGTGCCTTATGATCCCAATGATCCCAAAGTTTTTATTTTCATCGTCTTCTATTTTCCTTTTTTATGTATGTTTCTATTTTTATTTCTACACTATTTTTGGTATAATAAGAGGAATTTAACAAAATTGTAGGTGACAATTACTATATTAATATTAATTATATAAATATATATGTATATATATTTTAGGCCGTCGTGAACTATGATGAGATCCAGTCTTTCATCCGGCAGCAGGTCATTAAGATCTTTGACGGTAGGTGGACCCTCTTTTTGCGCACTTTTATCCTTTGTTGTTAAAAAAATCGTAAGTTGGCATTGACGATCCAACGTCTTGGCGTCTTCTCGGTTCTTCAGAGCGAATGGCCTACTACATGTCGCGCATGCAGATGCCGGTGGAAATGGTCTCATCTCCCGGCCGACCCGGACCCCCCGGAAAAGATGGCACTGCTGGAAGGCCGGGACCACCTGGTATTCCGGGACGTCCGGGTCCGATGGGTCGAGAGGGCAGATCAGGACCCATTGGCCCGCCGGGTAACACTTTTTTAAATTGTATTTTGCCCTAGAAAAAGTACTGCATGAGAATATTAATAACCAAAATCTGGGTCTACTCACATTGGCAGGTTCTCCAGGCATAAAAGGTGACAAAGGCGACAAAGGAGTGGGAGAGATGGGAGACAGTGGGCCTCCTGGAGCTCCAGGTACACATAATACACATGTTAAAACGAAGACACACACCCACATTCTTTAAAAAAATGACACTTGCTTGAAATGACTCCCCGTTTTAGGTGTTCCCGGCCCCCCAGGTTACGGTAAAATGGGACCCCCGGGCTCGACCGGTCAACAGGGGATCCCTGGAATTCCCGGACCTCCCGGACCGGCAGGGACGAAGGGCAAAGACGGCCGTTGCCATCCCTCTGACTGCATGAGCGGCCCTGTGGAATACAACCCCAAGGGGCCACAGATCAAGGGCCCGATGTACTAGAGCGAAGACAAGAGGGTGTATATAGGTGCAGCAAAGGGCTGAAACAAGAGCCAAAGAACCACAATACAATCCAATAGACTTCCATTTCTGGAGAACCTGTGGGGTAACTCTTACACTACACAGTCAGTCCACCAGGGGGCAGCATGCATTAGAAGCTACCTAACCAAATGTGAGCCAATGCAAGGAAAACAGATCGACCACTAACATATGCCGGACCATCATGCAACTCTGCGGAACGAGCCTTCTGGTCCCCATTTCACTGCGGTGGATATCCCATAATAGTTTTACTCCTCCAGCTCAGATCTTATAACCGACTCGTAGCTTAGTGTACAGGCACAGTGATGATGCTGCGCTTTCCCATGAGGCCCGAGGTGTGTTGTACATATTTGTGTTTATGTGTTAAAGCATTTTTATACTTATTGCTGAAATCTGATTGGCTCTCCGTTTCAGGCCTTCCGTCCTCGCCATCGTCTCCAAAAATAAGACGTTGAAAAAATAAGAATTAAGTGAGTTTTGTAAACAGTGACGTGTTTGTATTTGTGGAAGCTGTCCTATTTATTGGATGTATTCCGTCGACCCTCTGTCCCCTCGGGCCGGTTCCACTTTTCCTGCTTCGCCCCGTTCGGAGAACCCCCCCAACCTCCACCCGGGGTTTCACTGCTGGAAGACGTCGTCGTTTGCTGTTTTTTTTTTTATTCCTTAATCTGACGCTTTACGTCCGTGTCAGCCCGGTTCCAACTCAGAACTCAGAACGTACCGCCAGAACGTCACCCTCACCCTGTCCCACCATCCAAACATCCCGAGTGTGTAGCTCTGTGTGACAAATACATTAAAGCATCCCGATTATATCAGAACCGAAGGTTCCGAACGCGAGTCTCAAACCTGTGTACCAAATATTAACCACACGCAACAAACATCAGCAAACTTATCCGCTGTTGAGTTACCGGGTTATATCATGCCACACGACGGCTGTAAAAAAATAAAATAAAAAAATAAAAATAAAAATAATAATAATAATAATAATACATTTTATTTATAAGTACCTTTCAAAACACGCACACTGTAACTAAAAGAAAGTAAATCTAAGATATCCATATGTGGTGTGCAGCGATGAAATCCAATTGAATCATCAAAAAGTAAATAAAAATTGTTAACAGGGCAATCGAACATATTGCATCTATTGAAAAACATGGTAGGAGTTTGGAGTATTAATATTATAATTCGTTCAATAAAACACAAGTCTCATTATTTCTACAACGTCATTAATTCTGGAATGGTTTTAAAATAAAAGCACATTTTGGTTATAACCTTACTGTATAATAGGGGTGTGTGCGGTTTGAAATGAATGAAACAAGCCCTTTAATTTGAATGATTGCCCCATAGGATCACAGTGCAGTTGCTTTGTGAGTGCCGGTTTTTCAAAGTTGGGATCTGTACATTTTTAAAGGTCTTTAATGTGTTTGTGTACGAAGGAAACCGGAGACGTCGTGTGGCAGCTACGTCATTATTAAATGCAGAGATTGCACCTGTCAATCAAGTGATGCTCATGTCCGACCAACCTGAGCGCGGGGTCTGTGAGTGGTGGTCAGTCACGGGGCAGGTTACGTACAGGTGCAGAATGTAAAAATTAAAACGTAAGTCAGGCGTAAAAAAAAAAAAGGTAACGCTGGCGTCGTATGTACAATAAAAAAAAAAAAATCCTTTTCTTAAAACTCACACACCCATCCATCCAACGTCCTCCAACTGTTATTAAGGTGGTGGATGATGCTCAGTACTGCAGTCACACTAACACAGACTGAGACTGAGAACTACAAACTACTCCATCTGTACTGTAGGTGGAGCTATAAAGAAACTACATTAAAGGTTTAAACGGAGGCGAACCTACTAAATCTCCCGTCTCTGTGTATCACAGCACGCTCACTAAAAACGGCAGAACATTTAGAACTTTATAAAACAATAACTCTTAATTTGCCGCGTCAACAAGTTTTCCCTTACCTTCTGCAGAACCGACCGCGGAACGCAAGATTTAAAACGTTTTGGACTTCTACGTGCTGCACCTGTACTGTAGAACCCGTACCATAAGAGAACCCGTACCATAAGAGAACCCGCAGAGAACCAACGAATATTTAAAATTTTAATACGAGTTAAACGAGTGGGGGTGCGTCACCACGGTCCCACTGCAGAGCAGTTCATGTTCGAGTGTGTGTGTATGTGTGTGTGTGTGTCTCTGTGTGTGTGTGTGTGTCTGTGTGTGATGTTTTTTTTTTTTTGTAAAGAAAACCAAAAAGAGCAATAAATATGTTTTGAGCAGAACGATACGGCTTTGTTTATTAAAATGTCAGAAGCGCGGTTCCAATTCGCGTGATGAATGGAAAGCTGTTCTGACTCGCCGCCGTCACGTACGGCGTGCGCGCACCATCAGCACTTTGTCTTCACTCTGTCAGGACTCCGAAACTTCTTGATACGCGGAACTCCGTCTGCGTAAGCGCATTATTATTATTATTATTATTATTATTATTAGAGTGGCGGATGGCGCTCTGCACTGCAGTGATGCTTACATGGTGGTGTGGGGCGTGTAGGTGTGACCTGATGACCTACTGCCTCTGAATCCACATCCACAAGGTGGGGCAGTAAGGTGGATGTGTGTGACACACACTAACACGCCTGCAGCACCACCACCACCATGTCCGCATTACTGCCGTACCGCGCATCATCTGCCACCCTAATATAACCTGCTTTGTGCATGGTCCTAAACCCTCAGAGAACTCTGTAGAATATGGATGGACTACAGAATAGAACTCTAGAACTACAAACCCCATCTGCATGATGCTGTGTGTGGTGTAAACATCATGCCTTTAATCACGCTTCTAAATTTAATTCGATTAATTAATTACATTCACGCGATGTAAACCTTGACAAGAAGAGCATTCAATTTTACAAAAGGTTCCTCTTTATTAGTTCCAGATGATCATGAAAAGCAAAAAAAAAAATTGAAAGTGTTTACAGGGCAATCAAATAAATAGCGTCTAATTGATGGATGATGTCATTAATTCTTCGTTACTAAACCTGTAATTATAAAATAAAAGCACGTTTAGTTCAAATCTCACCTGTATATCCACCTTAACTGTATAAGCGTCATCATATACAAAGATTTACAGTCGTGACCCGGTGCGGGTGTGAGGGGTTTGAAATGGGCGGAGCTAAACCAATGCCAGCGCGAAGGGGGAGGGGGGCGTAATGTACACAGCAACCATCGGCAACCAACTGACGGTGTTCCGTTGAGGTAACGGTCAATAAATTACATTCTACGCTCCGATTTGGGGCTTTTATTGGTATTACTGATACACGTTGTGTTGGGTTAAAGGAATGAAGATAGCACCGAAGCCCGGAACTCTTCTGGTTCCAGATGCGCCTGAAGGTTCCCGGTGTCGCCTTATGGATCGTGTGGCCTTCCGCTAAACGCCGGTTTCCACATTGGGTGATGAAATCTGTCGAACACACATGCACATACAAACTAACCGTAACAAGCCACGCGGGGAGCGTTCCCCCTGCGGACATGAGGACAGTTCGTCTCCCGTTGCGTCGCGGACCTTTCTCCAAGGTTAAGTGGATGGTCCCTTTACTGTGCCAGCGTGCTGAAGTCGCGGAGAGGTGTACGCCGAGGCCGCCAGGCATGCCGCCATTTCGCAGAAGCCAGGAAGGCCGGGGTGACCAGCTTTACCGGGGTAGCCGGGCTGGCCCGCCACTCCCTGTGGGCCACGTTCTCCAGGTTTGCCGTCCCGGGCCACTCCGTCCTGACCTGGAGGACCTGAATAGAAAAGCAAGGGTCATCAGTGACCTTACCGGTCTCGAAGAACAGAGACAAAGTCTTGACATCTTAATCCTGTGGGACTATCGCCACAGTGGGATTTGGTTCCTACTTTGGTTCCTGTTTCCTTTTGGTGATGCAAAGGGGCTGTGTTTTCCTTATTTTAACACAAGGTACAAAAAGGACCCTTGCGCCATTTTTTGTCATTTCCTTTTCTCATTAAGGGGCATTGGTAACTTCGGTGGACTAGATATTAGAACCCACAACCTCAGATTGACTCTATCCATCTAGCTACCCCAACGATTGTACCTGATATGTTAAAGCATCTGGGTTGGGTACCTGATATGTTAAAGCATCTGGGTTGGGTACCTGATATGTTAAAGCATCTGGGTTGGGTACCTGATATGTTAAAGCATCTGGGTTGGGTACCCTCTGGACTTACCCAACCCTCTGGACTTACCCTGAAGGCCAGGTGGTCCCGGTGGACCAGGATGGGGGCGACCAGGTTCTCCTCGTTCTCCCTTTGCACCTCTCCTTCCTGTGGGATTGAGCACAGTTTATTCTCGACATCCTGTTTACCGTCCCGCTCATTAATTTGTCTTTCTTATTTGGCGTAGACGACACGATCGTTCTCCTTGCTGATTGGACTGCGATGCAGTTGGAGTTCCGATCATTACGTCGATCGCCTCTTTACCTTTAAGGCCGGAGTTTCCGATCTGCCCTGGAGCGCCGATCATTCCTGGGATGCCACGCACCCCGGCCAGGCCGTGAGCTCCCTGGGGTCCCGGAGATCCTGGAGGTCCTGGTGGACCTGGTGGTCCCATCACTCCAGCTCCTCCCAAGACTCCTCTTTTGGCACTGACTGCCAGAGCAGCTAACCGCTCTGTAAGGAGGGCAGAAGATCAAACTAAGAAGTTGGCAGGAAGTTGGAGTCTGCATGGTCAGGGTGAAAAAAGTGGGCGGGGCATGAATGTGTTCTCCAGGATGTGAAGGTAATTAATTACACAGGTGAATATTCCCTTAAACCGAAGACCTGCAACCCGTACAGCAGACGTAAGGACCGTAGTGGTGGGGGGTAAAGGAATTAAAAGAGCAGGCTGCAGGTAAGAGATGGGGTATTTTTTTGGAAGAAATTGTATTTATTATAAGTTCAATTGATCATTTGGTACCATTCTGTCTTTAACTCTGTATTTAAAAAAACTAGTATAATTTAATTTGAAATTTAATTTATCTTCTGCGGCACGGTGGCTTAGTGTTTAGCACGTTCGCCTCTCAGCGCTAGGGATTCCCGGTTCGAATCCCCATCTGGGTTGAGTTTCCATGTTCCCCCCGTGTCCGCGTGGGTTTCCTCCGGGTTCTCCGGTTTCCTCCCACAGTCCAAAAACATGGATCAAGTTAATTGAGTTCTCCAAAATTGCCCCATGTAGAGTGTGTTTGAGTGAGTGAGTGTGTGCCCAGCGATGGATTGGCGCCCTGTCCTGGGTCTGTCTGCCTAGCCCCCGAGATGTTCTCCCCTGGATGGGCATGGGGCACCCCACCGCGACCCTAATAGAGGATAAAGCGGGTGATAATGAATGAATGAATTAATTAATCTTCTGGGGCGTGACTCGATTAAACAGGACTTCAGACTAAAATTTCAGATTAGGTTTATCAGTCACACCACTATGGGGAATCAGTGGTTCCTAATAAATTGTACTTTTCCTTTTGTATTCCTGTTGTAACCTTGCAGGACCTTAACCCAATTAAACCCTGTGACCCAGATCCTCATATCCAACATCAGTGTCCGACCTCACATATACTCTTCTGGATTAAAAGGTCCGAAGACAAACTTCAAAGCCTTTGTAGCGGGGTGAAATTGGTCATGTTCGCCAAAAAGGGATCCAATAAGAGAATGGGATCTCATAAAAGCTCCTGTATAAGGTTCTGGCTTCCATACAATTGCATCGTCTCTGATACTGATTTAAGACGTAGGGACTGTGGAACGTGTCCCCCTAGTGGTGAGGTAGAATTGGTCATGGTTGCCAAAAGGGGAACCAACAAAGGAATGGGATCTAAAGGGTTCCGACATCCTTACCATTTTAAATGATTCAAACCTTTTGCATCATCTCTGATAATGATTTCAGACGTAGGGACTGTGGGATGTGTCCCCCCCTAGTGGTAGTGTGGAATTGGTCATGGTTATCAAAAGGGGAACCAATAAGAGAATGGGATCTCATAAAAGCTCCTGTATAGGGTTCCAGCGTCCATACAATTTAAGTGATTTGAACCTTTTGAATCGACTCCGATGATTATTTCAGATGTAGGGGCTGTGGAACATGTACCCCTAGTGGTGGGGTGGAATTGGTCATGGTTGCCAAAAGGGGAACCAATAAGAGCTCCTGTATAAGGTTCTGGCTTCCGTAGAATTTAAATGGTTCGAACCTTTTGAATCGTCTCCACTAATGATTTTTAACATGGGGACTGTGGGACGTGTATCCCCCCTAGTGGTGGGGTGGAATTGGTCATGGTTGCCAAAAGGGGAACCAATAAGAGAATGGGATCTCATAAAAGCTCATGTATAAGGTTCTGGCGTCCATACAATTTGAATGATTTGATTCGTCTCCGACATCGATTTTGGACGTAGGGACTGTGGAACATGTGTCCCCCTAGTGGTGGGGTGTAAAGGAATTAGAAGAGGGGGTTGCAGGTAGGAAATAGGGTATTAATTTGGACAAAATTGTATTTAAAAGTTTAATAGATCATTCTTTACCATCATTCTGTTTGCACCTAATTTAATATAAAAAGTTTTTTTTAATTGCATGCCCCCCCCCCCTAAAATGTAAAGCTGGTGGATTTAAGCTGGGCTGAACATTAGGGTCGCGGTCGCGGCGTTAAGCCGGCAGGGTAAGGCGGTAATGCCACGGCATCTGCTGGCCTTTTTGCCAAGATGTCTCAACGGCCAAATCTAATCATCCTCACTGCAGGAAAGATGGTGGAAATCCCCCCCCCCCCATCAAACTGTTTGTAGTTCCAGCTCCCGTGTGTGTGAGTGTGTGTGTGTGTGCAGACAGGCAGAAGGAAGGATTACACTAAAATGATAAGGGCTAACAGAAGTCTCTGGCCGAACGGGACCGGCCTACCAATCCCGAAAGCCTTACGAACGGACGGGCAGGCGACCCAAACGGAGGGCCTGAACCATCGAGGGGCCAAAGGGACGCGTTCGTAAAGCGTGGAACCAGCTGCGAGGCCCCACAGAACCCCGAAATAACTGTCAATACGACGGCGCTCACCTTGCAGCATCTTTAAGACGACTTCGACGATGTGCTGATCGGTGGCGTCGCGGCCCTGAGGACAGACAGACAGACGGACCGGGGGGGGGGGGGGGGTAATGGGGGTAGGGGAAGCGAGCCGTGCATCAGAATGTGCTTCGGGAATGTATATCAGAACATAAAGCGCAGAAAAATACATAAATAAATAAGAAAATTCTAAGCTACTTATACAAAGCAGGGTTCTGGACAGATGCCGGAGCCTATCCCAGCACCCCGGAGAAGTCGCCACAGAGCAGACAAATGGAAAATTTCCAAATACACCGTACATGTCTCAGCTTTAGTAATTTGCTGGCTTTTATTTTCTTTTTTCATTATATATATTTTTTAATATACAAACATGGCACGGTGGCTTGGTGGTTTGGCATGTTCTCCTCTCAGCGCTAGGGATTCCCGGTTCAGATCCCAATCTGGGAATCTCCACGTTCTCCCCGTGTCCGCGTGGGTTTCCTTCGGGTTCTCCGGTTTCCTCCCACCGTCCAAATACATGGATTCAAGGTGAACTGAATTCTCCAAATTGCCCCATATAGAGTGTGGGTATGTGTGTGGGCATCCTCAGTGATAGATTGCCCCCCTGTCCTGGGTGTATCTGCCCAGCACCCGAAACGTTCTCCCCTGGATGGGCATGAGGAACCCCACCACGACCCTAATAGAGAAAAAAGCGGAAGATAATGGATGGATAGAAATATACAGACATGTAAAGAACATGCAAAACTCCACTGCAATAAGGACATAATGTTGGATAATTAATTCCTCGGTGTGTGGAGGGGTGGGTCCTGGGTTCGAGTGCCGTGGCTTTGTGTTCCACCGTTTGTTGTTAGAACGTTATAGAGCGTTTTATTCCCTCACAGATATGTTGCTGCTCTTTGTAGACTGCCGCCTCCTCCTCCTCCTCCTCCTCCTCTCTGACTCTAGCGAGTGTAATTGAGGACATGTGAGGGGTACTTACAGGGGCTCCTTGTATTCCCGGCATCCCCGGAACACCTCGCATTCCAGCGAGACCTCGTGGACCTGGCAGACCTCCTGGACCCTGGTCTCCCGGTTTTCCAGCGTCACCCGTAGGGCCATTAGATCCTTGGTCGCCCCTCACTCCTTGCTGCCATGAAAGGGCATGAATATTTAGTTTATTATTGATGCATGTATAATATAACTTTGCTTTGTTTTATATCAGGGCTTAGTGGATTGGCATGTTCTCCTCTCAGCGCTGGGGATTCCAGGTTCGAATCCCGATCTGGATGGAGTTTCAATGTTCTCCCCATGTCCTCTGGGTTCTCCGGTTTCCTCCCACCGTCCAAAAACACAGATTCAAGGTAATTTGAATTGTCTAAATTGCCCTATATAGTGTGTGTTTGTGGGTGTGTCCAGCGATAGATCGTCTCCAATAATGATTTAATCTAATATTATCATTGCAGTGCAGGACATGATGTGTGGTGATTAGCATGTTCTCCACTCAGCACTGGGAATTCCAGGTTCTAATCCCAATCTGGGTGCAGTTTGCATGTTCCCCCCGCGTCCACGTGGGTTTCCTCCCACAGTCCAAATTCCTCCGGTTACCTCCCACAGTCCAAAAAACATGGATTCAAGGTCAATTGAATTCTTCAACTTGCCCCATATGGTGTATAGTGTATTGTGTCTGTGTGAGACTGTGCTCAACAATAGGCTGGGTGTATCTGCCCAGCGCCCGAAACGTTTTTCCCTAGATGGGCATGGTGAAACCCAACCCCAACCCGCCCCCCCCACCTGTGACCCTAGTAGAGGATTGCAGTGAACATCATTAGTCCCGTTGTGCAAACAGCGCCACCCCAGAATGATACTCCACACTGAGTCATTGCAGTTGGAACCCTAATGTGCTGTACTGTGATGTTTCCTTACCTGTCCCTTGGGTCCGGGTTCCCCAGATTGTCCCTGTGAGACCATGAAAGTCGTATTATTATTATTATTATTATTATTATTATTATGGATATAATAATCTTTATTGCCCTGAGATCATTCCACCGTGTTTACCTTTTCTCCCTTCTCTCCAGGCAAGCCCTCCACTCCTGGGTCACCCTGCGCACAGTGAGGACAGGTCAATCCTTCTAAACTCACATCCCCCGTGTGATGCAGAACTTCCATTACGCTGCATAAATCAGCTCATTTATTTATCTGGGCATTTACTCACAAAGTCTCCCTTTGCTCCCACTTTGCCTTGGAATCCCTATGGAAAGAAATTAGAGCAGATTGGACATCCATCATGATCTGTAATGGCTCAGTCAGAGGCGTTTTATTGTACACAGTGTCTTTGTTCAACCGGATGGTGCTCTAAATTATCGGCACCGTCGTCCAATGGCCTGCATTAAATGCTCAGTATATTACGGATAAAAGGACAACAAACATTAAAGTGTCCGCAGAAGGATATTTCATCTATGATGAAGCAAATTATTCGACAAACTAGAACATAAATTACTCCGGAACTGGAGGAACATCTAAAAACAAGGTCGGCCTGCGGCCTGGAGATGCACGGTGCAACAGTGCCACCTCATGGCCACGGTGTCGGGACTGCAGCGGCCGACGTCTCCGTCACCAAGTCTTCATTTTTTTGACCTGAGGAGACTAAAAATAGCAGAAGTGGACTGACTCACCCTGTCCCCTTTGGTTCCAGTAAGTCCTTGGGCTCCTGGGACCCCCGGCGGCCCCCTCTCTCCCTTGTTTCCCTGCAAACGGGCAACGCACGGGGACGATGGGTACGAACCTTATGAATGTGTTTGGAGAAATATTCAAATATTCAAACATGTGCCCAAACTTACAGATTTGCCGACGATTCCTTGCGGCCCGACGGGTCCTCTCTCGCCCCTGTCCCCCTGCAGAGAGACAGATTTGGGATGTGAGGGCGTTATCCGATTTATAGGTTCCAATCTAAGATCAGATCCCGGATTACCTTGGGGCCAGGAACGCCCGCCATGCCAGCTTCCCCCGGAGGTCCAGGCTCACCCTGAAAATAACAAGAGCTGTTAGAAATTTAAAAAAATATATATGAAATTAATAAAGACATTAACATTTGCATTATGCACAAACCTGAGGACCCGGGGGGCCGGACATCCCCACCAAACCTCTGGGTCCCGATTCGCCCTGGAAGCACAGTGATTATAATACGCTTATTTAAAGATCATAACACCTCGATAATCCTCATTAATTAACATTCCTTAATTATGAGCAGAGAGAAGCTGCGTTCACTCACCACGTCACCCACACCTCCTTTGATGCCGGGACTGCCAGGCAAGCCCTTAAAGCGAAAAACAAAAGAGAAGAGGTCACAGAGGTGAGCCATGTGGCACACCTAAAAGGACACTTAATTCCAGCGGCAATCGTCTGGAAGAGGGACGGCAGTGATAACTCAGAGAGCTGGAGAAGGCTCCATTACGCCGCGTACTCAGTCTAGTGATGGTGTGGGTAATACCCAGCATGCTCCATTACCCACAGCCACCAGGAGAAACCGTCATGTTTGATGATGATGAATTGTTTGCAGGCGGAAAGAGGGAAGAGAGAGGGAGCAATTTCAAGGGGGTATAAATTCTAAAGTAACAGAGGTAACCGAGGTCAATCAGGCCCAGTGCAGGAACAGCACCAGCACTTTGGCTTTCCTTTTAAATCATAATTTCCTTTTTGGCTTGTTGTTTTTTTTTTGTGGCTGCTGAGGGCCGGTGAGAGGAAACACAATGCAGAGTGACTCTGAGCGTACGTGAGCCGAGTGACAATAGGTATCCTCGGGCATGAGCTGACCGCTACTGCAGCGTTGCAGGAATGGAGCGGCGGAGATAATGCATTATGGAAGGCCGCCGGATACTCACTGCTGTCCCCTGGTGGCCAGGTGGACCCTGTCTCCCATTCTGTCCTGGGGCGCCCTAAAACAAAAGAGAGGGAAATGAGGTTTCCCGGCTAAACCCTGGCTCAAGCTGGGTCTTTAGCCCTAATTCTAACGTTGGTACCTTTATCCCAGGGGTGCCAGGGTTGCCATCTTTGCCGTCGATTCCAGGAAGACCCTGAAAAAAACGGTTTACCGCACAGGAAACATGTCAGCAGGTTGGTAAACAGCACCGTCAGAGTTTTGGTAAAGAGACTGGTCTGGTTGTACCCACATTCTGGCCCTTCTTTCCCACAACCCCCTGTGGTCCTCTGATGCCTTGTTCACCCTAAGACAGGAAAGAACCATTAGATCCAAAAAGATGGACCGTTCGGTGAGCGGAAAGTGCCAGTACTCACAAGATCTCCTTTATCACCCGGATCTCCAGGAGGTCCTCGGGGGCCTTCCTTGCCCTAATGTGAGAAAATGTTTCGCGGTAAGCACTTTCTACAGATTCGGCAAATGGTAACAAATCGTTTAATAACATAGAGAAACCTACAGGGCTTCCGGGCAGGCCTATGGGGCCACTGATGCCCTTGTAACCGCGGGGGCCCTGAAATACAGGAGACACAAATGCACAGAGTCAGCGATCCCAAAGAGGGCGACGTAATAATCACAAAAACGCTTACGCAAGCCACGTTTTAAATAAACTGCTGACCTCTTTACTGATATTGGCACGGGCTGCAGATAAACGTGTAAATAGTGCGTGACATCACAGCCTTCATGCCGGGATAAAGGAACGTTTTCGGATCGTTAGCCGCAGACGTCATGGACCACGCGCCAGTCTTTGAACTTACCGTCCATCCGTCAGATATTAACATTAATATTTTGTCCTAAAAAAATGAAACGTATTTTAAAAAGGGGAAGGTTTGTATTGACTCACGGGTTCTCCTTTCAGCCCGACCGGTCCTGGATATCCCCTCAGACCCTGAGGACCCTGGAACATCGAAAAAATCAAGGTTGACACGACGTCAACATCTACGATGGAATTTAAAAACAGATCAAACAATGCAGTAAATGAATACGTTACTGGAGGGCCGGGGATTCCTTGCTCACCCGAGATTCCAACCACCCCCTTCATGCCCTAAAGACATCAAAGCAACACATTTGATCAGATATCTCTGGACGCTGGTCGACTGGACAGGTGTTAGACGAGCATCTGATCAACCGCCTTAACGATGGGGGTTTAAAATTGGACACATCCTGTGTCTTAAAACTTCATAGTCCTATTACAGGGTCCCATTACAGTCTCTGACTGGACAGGGCAGGTGATATTCGGGTGGTGGATGATCCTCAGTACTGTAGTGACACTGAGTTCTAACACCCTCTCACACTTCTGTGGGACGCTGGGTACAGGATGCAGACGGATTGACAGTCTGCCTATTATCAGTGCCTGCGTGGTTCCTAATCAGCAGAGAACATACCAAACTGTATGATCAGTGGACCTGGTGCGTGTATGTGTATTTTTTTTATATCTGCATTAGAAAACCATCCGACTCTGAAACGGTGACCCCGACTCCGGAACGTTGGCGGTTCCCCTTAACAGCCCGAACTCCGGCATGTCTCCATGGCCTGGCACCTTTTGAAATGCCACCGTTTGCAGTGCACTGTGGGTAAAGCCTGTCCGTCCCTCGAGGCAGTGCAGCTGTCTGGTGGGTGCTCATTAAATACGATTAATACAGTGCAGCTTCTCGTTCGCCGGCTCCACCTGACGTCCTCGTTGGCTCTCTCAGCCGAGCCAGGCGGACTAATCGCGGGAAGATTAATGCCGCCTCGCCGCCTCTGAGGGCTTCATTACGGCTAATCCGCCCGACCGATCAGACGGGTGAGTCTGCTTTTCTGTTTGTTTGCTGTTTGACCTGCGTGCTCAATCTTCTGCACTTTATTTTTTATTTTATTTTTTTTTTTTCCCCACGATTTATTCAGATCTCTCCAGCTGGGTTGTGACATTGGGTCGTGGGAATTTAGATCTGAATATAAATTATAAAAGAAAACTAATAACATCCATCCATTCATTATCTCCTGCTTTATCCTCTACTAGGGGTGCGGGGATAAGGGGGGTGGGGGGTTCTCCATGAACATCCAGGGGTGAACGTTTCGGGCACTGGGCAGATACACACAGGACAGGGCGCCAATCTATCACTGGACACACACACATACACACATAATATTTGGGGCATTTTAGAGCATTCAATTCACCTTAAATGTGGAGAACATGCAAACTCCACCCAACCAGATTGGGATTCAAACCCGGATGCCGCCCTAAAGCTACCAACATCAAGCCATTGACCTTAATCCATGTTTTTGGACTGTGGGAGGAAACCGGACAACCCAGAGGAAACCCACACGGACATGGGGAGAACATGAAAACTCCACCCAGATTGGGATTCGAACCCAGATACCCAACGCTGAGAGGAGAACATGCCAACCACTAAGTCACCGTGCTGCTCCAAAGCTACCAACCTGATAACATAAAACAATCCCAGAATCCCAGAACCCCAGGTCCAGAACAGGGTCAGGGGTCCAGCTGGGGTGGGTTGGTCTTATTGGAGTTTTAACCATCAGCCAGAACCTAAATGTTCTCCTAAATCAATCAGGTGATGCGTGATGTCACTGAAACACCCTGCAAAGGCGTCTTAGATACTCTACAAAAACTCAGAGGTCAGCACTCCCACCCTACAACAGGAAGGTGAAATTATAGAACTACAAATCCATATACCCCCACGGTGTGAGAACTCAGAGTGTATATTGTTTTTATTTCATAAATAAACAAAATATTTGATATTATTCAATATTATGTTTGGTGAGGACATAAAGTCCAACAGATTATTGAATAATTTGGGAATAAAGACAAACTCGTTACCAGTTTTCCGATGTTTCCCGGTGCTCCCAGGATCCCCGCATGGCCTTTATACCCCTGTCACACAGATCAGTCTCATTAGTTCATTAAAGGACTTTATGGACGAGGGCAAATTCACCCTGAACCGAAACGACGACTGACCTTTACTCCGATGATGCCCTGAGGACCTTTAGGCCCTGGGGGACAGCTGGTGGGACACTATGGGAGAGAAAAGAGAAAAATAATTTTAAAAAAAGACACAATTCAATCCACTCCAAGTTAAAAGTCATTCCTTCTTTATGTCTAAAGGGGGCGATATTTCAGCCTAAAGTGTCCCACATGGGTTTCGGCGGCAGACTGTCTCTGACATGTGGGAGACAGTATCGCTCTGTATGTAAATATTTCCAAAATCATGGTTTTTAGCTATGGGGTGGCAACGGTGGCTTAGTGATTGGCATGTTCTCCTCTCAGCGTTGGGGATCCAGGTTGGAATCCCAATCTGGGTAGAGTTTTGCATGTTCTCTCCATGTCTTCATGGGTTTCCTCCAGGTTCTCCGGTCTCCTCCCACAGTCCAGAAACATGGATTCAAGGTGAATTGAAGGCTCTAATTTGCCCCATATAGTTTATAGTATGTATCTATTTAACTGTGTGAGTAAGTTTATGCCCAGGGATAGTCTGGCGCCATGTCCTGGGTGTATCTGCCCGGCGCCCGAAACGTTCTCCCCTGCATGGGCATGGGGAACCACCCCCCCACCCCTCCCCCCACGACTCTAGTAGAGTATTAAGTAGAAGATAATAAACGAATGAATGAAAGGTTTTAATCATCCATCCATCCATTATCTTCCGCTTTATTCTCTACTAGGGTCGCGGGGGTGGGTGGGTGTTTCCATTAGAGGGCGCCAATCTGTTATTTAATTTTTAATCAGATTTAAAAACACATTTCTAATTTACACTTGATCATTCCTCCATCAAATTAAATGATCAGCGGTGTAATTCCCTGACGTATCGATTCTCTTATTGATCACTTTGCTCGCGCCCGATTGGTCCGAGCTGGTTTGGCTCCCGGCGGCCACGTGGGCGCAGCATCCGCATCAGCATCAGCATCACATCACTCCTCATTTATTATTAATTATGTATTTATAAGTGCTTCATTAACCAAGTCGACTTCTCAACAGTCTTATTAAGCACGACATTGACGTCTCACCTGGATTTCGGCGCTGCCCTCCTCGGCGCCCAGGAACTTTCCGGGTGGACCCTGCAAATATTAAAGGCGTAATGAGTGTTTTAATGCGGGGGGGGGGAGGTGTGGGGGGAGGAAATTACAGCTCATTTAGCATCAAACACGAGGTTCCGGCGGCGCCACACCAGCTAAAGCTCTCTGAAACCTTAATGATTACTTAGAATTACTTTTCATTCCCCGAGGTACGATCGATGCGGACTGAACACACACACACACGCACACACACGTCGCTGCGCCCTTATTAATATGCATTACATTCACTTGCTTCAGGTGCAAGAATCACAACACACACTGAATTGGCGGAATGGTAGCTCATCTGCAGGTTATGACATCGTTTACGCCCACAGGGATTTACATTAAACCAACCCGACAGCATCGGACCATCACTTACGGGCTTCCCTGGAGGTCCGGGCAATCCAGGTGGGCCCGGTGCACCCATTTCACCCTGAAAAAGAGATCAAAATGATTCAAAACAGAACAACAAGAATACAAATATCAAAGGACAAAAAGCATGATATCCATCCATCCATTATCCTCTGCTTTATCCTCTATTAGGGTTGTGGGGGAGGGGGGGTTCCCCATGTCCATCAAGTTTCGGGTGCTGACAGATACACCCAAGACAGGGGGGCAATCTATCACTGGACACACACACTCACTCACACAGACACACTCTATATGGGGCATTTTGGAGAACCCAATTGACCTTGATCCATGTTTTTTGGACTGTGGGAGGAAACCGGAGAACCCGGGGAAAACCCACGCGGACACGGAGAGAACATGCAAACTCCACCCAAATGGGGATTTGAACCGGGAATCCCCAGCGCTGAGAGGCGAACATGCCAAACCACTAAGCCACTGTGCCACCCAAAAGCATAATATTAATTAATAAATTAATAAACAAACAATCTGGGCGGAGTTTGCATGTTCTCCCCCCATGTCTGTGTGGGTTTCCGGGTTCTCCGATTTCCCCCCCACACGGTCCAAAAACATGGATTCAAGGTCATTTGAATGCTCTTAATTGCCCCATATAGTGTGGGTCTGTGTGAGTGAGTGTGTGTGTTCAGTGATAGATTGGTGCCCTCTTCTGGGTGTATCTGCCAAATGCCCGAAACATTCTCCCCCTGGATAGGCATAGGGAATGCGCCCCCCCCTTCCCACAACCCCAATAGAGGATTAAGTGGAAGATAATGAATGAAAGAATGAATTTAATAAACAAATATGTGCTTAATGTTACAAATTTAAGTCAATTTAATGAGCCCCTTATTTAAAGAAATCAACCCCCCCCCCCCCATTTCATCCCGTAATAATAATAATTTCGCTTCAATTTCACAGTCGAATCTGTTTCATTCCTACATTTTGTGTGAATTAGTTTTTCTTAGTTCTCCTTATAAACAGTATTATTTGTTTTAATTGGTTTATTAATTCGTTTTAAAGCCTTTTTATTTTAGTGTGTGATTTATTGTTATAAACCCTGTGTCTGTGGACTCGTTTACCTTCAGTCCAGTGGGTCCAATTTCTCCTGGGAGTCCGATGGGACCTGGTGCTCCCTGTGTAATGTAAACAGCACTGATAAAGTTCATGATAATAATAATAATAATAATAATAATAATAATAATAATAATAATAATAATAATAATAATAATAATAATAATAATAATAAATAAATAATAATAATAATAATAATTATTATTATTATTATTATTATTATTATTATTATTATTATGATAATAATGATAATGATAAAGTTCATAATAATAATAATAATAATAATAATAATAATAATAATAATATGATGATGATGATGATGATGATGGTTATTTCATACTCACAGGAAGCCCAATTAGACCCAGTCCCTGTGAAAATATAGAAAATACAATATTTATGATAAAACATCTTTAAGCATAGTGTATGGTCTTAAACCACAGAGCAGTAAATATATAAATATAGTGCACGTTATTAACGACAGCAGATAAGTTTACTGAGAGCAACATTTGGAGATCAATACGTCATCCAGTCAAAGCACGGCAGAGTTAATTATGTTATTTAAAGCCCAGCCTGCGTACAGCTGCTGTATCGACTCTGTAGTTAAGCGTGACCGTGACTGCCGCACTAATGATGCTGATGTCATTCATGCCGGATCAGATGATCCTGAATCTGCATTATTCTACGCTTATTTAGCCTTTACAAAATATGCTTCATAAACTACAAGTCAGTATTATATTATGTGTATATGGTGTGTATATTCTGTTAGAGTTGTCTGTGTGTGTAGCTTTGTGTGAATTGAGTGTTAGTGTTATGCGTGTATATAGTGTGTGTGTATAGTGATAGTGTTGTGTTTATATATATAGTATTCGTGTTGTGTGTTTAAATAGTGTTAGTATTGTGTGTGTGTGTGTGTATATATATATATATATATATATATATATATATATATATATATATATATATATATATAT
>JAFMOD010001277.1:28705-40591 GCA_019802435.1 Corydoras maculifer | reverse complement strand
TATATATATATATATATATATATATATATATATATATATATATATATATATATATATATATATATATATATATATACAGAGAGAGAGAGAGAGAGAGAGAGAGAGAGATAGTGTGTGTGTCTGTGTGTCTGTGTGTAGTGTTAGTGTTGTGTCTGTATGTAGTTTGTGTGCATAGTGTTAGTGTGTTTATATAGTGTTAGTATTGTGTGTGTATATATAGTGTATGTGTGCATACTGTTAGTGTTTTTGTGTGTATATAGTGTTTGGGTTGTGTGTGTATAGTGCTGTGTGTATATAGTGCTGTATATAGATTTACAATAATAATTGTAATGAGTGCTGTGGTTGGTTGATGTACTCACTGCTGGTCCTGGTGGACCAAGTGGACCTGGTTTCCCCTGTAAACATCAAAAACATTAAAAACATCAATAAACATAAAAAACATCAAAAACATTAAAAACATCAAAAACATTAAAAGAAAACAAACATTAAAAACATCAAAAACATCATTTAAATTTAAATAGAACAAAAAACATGAAACCTAATCAGATTAAAATCTGGTCTAAACCACAGGGACACTCTCCTTTTGAAATGCTGTCACAGATAAAAGTTCATGAACCGATTGGCTCTCACTCACCTTTGGTCCGGGGTTCCCCATTCGGCCTCGCTCGCCCTTTCCGCCAATTAAACCCTGAAATGAAGCGAAAGACAGAACATAATCCCTGCCTCTGTCCCTAAATCGTTAAACCAACACTACAGCTTCATCCCGACATCCCATAATGACGCTGATTATTTGTGATTGGGCCGTTTGGATGAAGCGAAAACAGAACTGACGTCCCAAAGTGAATTAGAGGATTAAACCCATGTGTCCGGTGTTGAATTTTGAAGCATGTGAGTGCAGGAATGTCAGCTCAGAGCGAGGCACTTCATTAGGTTTTAGTCTTATAATTAAATTATGCAAGAATAATTAGTTAAATTAAAATTAATATAAATAGGTTCAGGTTTGTAGCTATATAGTAATCACTTCTTTAGTGATGATTATTGGTTATTGATAGAGGGTGATGAACTCAAACTGTGGGACAGATGACCTACTGTCTCTGACTCCACATCCACAAGGTGGCGCAGTAAGGTGGAGGCGTGTCACAGAGTGTACAGTGAGTGGAGACAGGGTTTAAACACACCTGCACCACCATGCCAACATCACCGCAGTACCAAGAATCATCCACCACCCTCATGATACCTGCTCGCTCCATGCTTCTGATCATCAGAGAACATACCAAAGCGGACTAACCGAGTCCGTGGAGACACAGATGGACTACATAATGGACCTGTAGAACTACAGACCCCATCTGCATGCTCAGTGGAGCTGATCTGATTAGACGTCAGACGTTAAAACCATTACAGTTCCCTCAGAGGACGTTCAGAGGAACTCACATCGATGCCGTCCTCCCCCGGGGGACCGTTCCGACCCGGTTCTCCCGGTTCTCCTTTTTGACCCTGCAAAGAGAAAAAATTAAAATAATAAATAATTTGAAAATTTTTAATAATTAAAATAAGATCAAAAGTTGAACTCATTAAGATGAGCTTCAGAGTGTTACTTACTGCAGGTCCTGGAGGCCCCGGTGGCCCTTTATCCCCCTGTTAGAATCAAGATATATAGAAAAAGATATTAAATATATATATATATATATAGATCTGGGCGGCACGGTGGCTTAGTGGTTAGCACTAGGGATTCCCGGTTCAGTCCCCATCTGGGTGGAGTTTCCATCTTCTCCCCGAGTCCGTGTGGGTTTCCTCCGGGTTCTCCGGTTTCCTCCCACAGTCCAAAAACATGCATCAAGTCAATTGAGTGCTCCAAATTGCCCTAAGTAGAGTGTGTTTGTGTGCGTGTCTGTGGGTGTGAGTGTGTGCCTAGCGATAGATTGGTGCCCCATCCTGGGTCTATCTGCCCAGCGCCTGAAACGTTCTTCCCTGGATGGGCATGGGGAACCCCACCGCGACCCTTATAGAGGATAAAGCGGAAGATAATGAATGAATGAATATATATATATATATATATATATATATATATATATATATATATATATATACATATATATATATATATATATATATATGTATATATATATATAGATCTGGCTGGCACGGTGGCTTAGTGGTTGGCATGTTCTCCTCTCAGCACTAGGGATTCCCGGTTTGAATCCCTATCTGGGTGGAGTTTCCATGTTCTCCCCGTGTCCGCGTGGGTTTCCTCCTGGTTCTCCGGTTTCCTCCCACAGTCCAAAAACATGGATCAAGGTGAATTGAGTTCTCCAAATTGCCCCATATAAAGTGTGTGTGTGTGTGTGTGTGAGTGAGTGTGTGCCCAGCGATGGATTGGTGTCCTGTCCTGGGTCTATCTGCCCAGCGCCCGAGACGTTCTTCCCTGGATGGGCATAGGGAACCGACCCTAATAGAGAATAAAGTGGAAAATAATGGATGGATGGATATATAGATCTGCTGCTGTAATACTTTACAATCAGCAGCGCTCTAACCACTTACAATCATGTGTGAATACGTGTAAATACGTGTGCAATAATTCCACTTAAAGAAAAATTACAACATATTAAAATAAAATGCAAAAAATATTTTACTCAGTTAAAGTTTTTCTGTGAAATTTCATTCATTTATTCATTTTCTTCCACTTCGTCCTCTACTAGGGTTGCTCATCCAGAGGAGAACATTGAAGGCTCTGGGCAAATACACCCAGGAGAGGGCGCCATACATTGCTGGGTAAACATATATACACACACGCAAACACACACACACACACACAAACATAGACTATATGGGGCAATTTAAAGCCTTCAATTTACCTGAAATCCATGTTATTTGGACTATTTTGGTGGACATGGGGAGAACATGCAAATCACACCCAGAGTGAGATTTGAACCTGGAATCCTCAGTGCTGAGAGTAGTGCCAACCACTAAGCCATGAAAATTTGTAATTTTTTTAAAGCTTTTTTGCTCGACTTTATAGTTAAATAATTTTTTATAAACTCTTTTTTTATTTTTTGGTCTGTGTTTGTTTATATATATTTTATTATCGTGGATGCTGCTGCAACAATGCAAATTTCCCCTTGTGGGATAATTAAAGGTTCATTCATTCATTATCTCCCGCTTTATCCTCTATTAGGGTCGCGGTGGGGTTCCCCATGCCCATCCAGGGGAGAACGTCTTGGGTGCTGGGCAGATAGACCCAGGACAGGGCGCCAATCCATCGCTGGGCACACACTCACACACACAGACAGACACACTCTATATGGGGCAATTTGGAGAACTCAATCTACTTGAACCATGTTTTTGGACTGTGGGAGGAAACCGGAGAACCCGGAGGAAACCCACGCGGACACAGGGAGAACATGGAAACTCCACCCAGATAGGGATTCAAACCGGGAATCCCTAGTGCTGAGAGGCGGACGTGCTAACCACTAAGCCACCGTGCCGCTTTAATTAAAGGTTATCTTATAAAATTCATTCATTATCTCCCGCTTTATCCTCTATTAGGGTCGCGGTGGGGTTCCCCATGCCCATCCAGGGGAGAACGTTTCGGGCGCTGGGCAGATAGACCCAGGACAGGGCACCAATCCATCGCTGGGCACACACTCACTCACACAGACACACTCTATATGGGTCAATTTTGTAGAATTCAATTGACTTGATCCATGTTTTTGGACTGTGGGAGGAAACCAGAGAACCTGGAGGAAACCCACGCGGACACGGGGAGAACATGGAAACTCCACCCAGATGGGGATTCGAACCGGGAATCCGTAGTGCTGAGAGGCGAACGTGCTAACCACTAAGCCACCGTGCCGCCATCTTATAAAATATAAAATATAAATATATTTTATATATATAATGTAAAATAGAAAGACATGGCATTCTTATTTTCCTTTGATCACTGATGGAGCATTAGAGGATCAAAGAACACGCAATGCCTCTACATCCACAGGGTGGAGCAATAAGGTGGAGTAATGATTAATGAGTGATAACATGTCATTTCACTTCTTTAATTTCTCACTGCTGCCGTAAATCACCGATGTGATCATATGACATCTCTGTCCATCATACAGCACCCCCACTTTAACTAACCCCCCCCCCCTTCGCCCATTTGGTTCTGGGTCATTAAAGAGTCATGGATGCTAAAATGCCTGCCGTTACAGGAGGTCCTGGTTCTGACCGCAGTAGATATCTATCGGTTTACACACCCATCTACTATCTGACCAAAGCAGAAGTTATCGTAGTTCTCCGCCCTGCTGGTAGGTGAGGCCCTTCCCCTCATGGCCAGAGCAAACATGGTGGGTTCCTCTGATGTCTCATTATTCAAGATTCAAGAAAATTTTATTATCATTAATATCACATGTGGTACATAAGATAAGAACGAAATTATGGCCCATCTGGGTGGAGTTTCCATGTTCTCCCCGTGTCCGCGTGGGTTTCCTCCAGGTTCTCCGGTTTCCTCCCACAGTCCAAAAACATGGATCAAGTCAATTGAATTCTCCAAATTGCCCCATATAGAGTGTGTCTGTGTGAGTGAGTGTGTGTCCAGTGATAGATTGGCACCCTGTCCTGGGTGTATCTGCCCAGCACCCGAAACGTTCTCCCCTAGATGGGCATTCGGAACCCCACCGTGACCCTAATAGAGTATAAAGCGGGAGATAATGAATGAATGAATTTAAATTTTAAAGAAAATGAAGTTCCTTTTTTAATACAGTATATATGTAAAATAAAATATTATAATATACTGTACAACTGTGAATATATAGAATATATAGTTCTCAGCAGTCTAGCTGGAGGGGTGTGAAGACGTGGGTAATACTTTAGTTGAGTTATGGTTTGAACCTTGTGTGAGGATGTTACAATCCTTAATTAATTATTCTATATATATAATTATTTTAAATGGTTCTTTCTGCAACTTTTATGAAATGTATTTTTAATCTTTTAATTTTTAAGCCAATCCATTACCCCATACCGCAATATTAAATTACCCAGAGTCCTCTGCACGGGAAACATTCCCTAAAGCGCCTGCTCTGCTCTAACAGAACTCTATTGTCAACGCGGTTCGTCTCTGGCGCCCTCTTGTGGTAAGACCGCGGATGCGCAGGCTAAATGGCTTCTCACGGCGGCGGACACAATGAGCGCCTTTGTAGGTTCTGACCTGGAGAACCAGAGAGATCAGATACTCACATCGATCCCGTCGGCTCCGGGGGTACCTGAGGGGCCAGGGGGACCGGGCGGACCCTGGAGTCCTGGCGGGCCCCGCTGAAAGGAAAAAAGAAAAAAGATTTATTAACGATTTGTTTATTGGATTCGTGAATCTGACAAACAAAAATACCTAGAAACAACACATTTAGTGATATAATAACATGCTTGCACATATTTATTCATGTTTTATAATTAAATTATCTTTATCTCAAAGATAATATATAATAATATAATATATATATATATATATATATATATATATATATATATATATATATATATATATATATATAATATTATTATTTTAATATATGTATAATATCTTATTTATAATATTCTCTTTATATACATCACTTCAAAATCTACTCAACTAGCCAAATGTTTTGAGTTTACTCTTATTATTTTTCTAATTTATAATAATTATAATAATAATTAGAGAATTTAGTATCATGGAAATTTTTATAAAAACGATTTAAATAATCCCTAAACCAATCAGTAAACTGATAACTACTTTGAAGTCCATGATTAAAGCCTGACATAATTTAATTTGAACCCTGATCATCAGAACAATATCTTAAATCAGACAATAATAAAAATCGACATCAAACTTCAACTAACATAAAAAAAAAAACATAAAACACCAAACTGCAACTAACATAAAAACGAAACGGGCCAAGTATAGATCCATGGTATTAATCTGGAGATATGAACCTATAGAGTATCACCTTGGTGGTGATATCATTGTTTATGGTTTTATACAATCTGAATCCATATGTTATTGGATTAAAATTGTGATGAATCTAAAATTTTCTTTATAAAGGATGAAAGTCAGGCTGCTTTATGTTTTATATGTTTAATTTTCTACCTGTGGGCAAAAGACAACTCAAAGTTTTGGATAAATGGCAGGTTGTGTGTAGATTGTGAGGTATGGGATTTGATTTTGCTGCTTTTTTTGGGGGGAGTTCGATGAAAGGAGTCATCATTATCTTCTTTATTTTCAGAGATTCAGTATGTTCTCCAGCGGACTGTCTAAATGCAGCGTGGCATGAGTCTGTGGAATGCACCTTCTCGTGATGTTTGATTAAGGACCTGTGAATGAGGTCCTTGTGAGGTCTGTGAGTGCGGTTCCTTCACTCTGCCTCGACATTCCTTCTACTATTTTGACATCCTGACTTTTACAGCCTTTAAAAATTCATCTTTATATAAATTCACACATATTTATAAAAGGACAGATGTCACATTAAGTCTTGCAGTATTCTCTCACTGCTTCAGGGACTAAATAGTTTATTGACCTGCCGATTTGATCAGTTCAGATTCGATCCAATCCCCTACCATCATCCCAGATTTGTTCTTAGATCATAAAGAAACCCAGCCTCACTCACCACTTGACCCAGACCCAGGGCCAGCATCTGCAGGAGCACCAGGCTTCGGAGCATGTTTAAGGTTCCAGCCATGATAAATAATCCCTTCCGGCTCCTCTGCTGGATCCTGGGGATGGCCGCTCCTCTCAGCGCCCTTCCCGGTCAGTCAGCCCTGGACAGAGAAGATCCAGGCACAGGGACGGTGTATGTCACGTCGTATCGGTGCCCAAGCGGAAGATGAAAACTGTAACCCAAGTGCACGGCCAGCCCCTGAGAGGCCAGAGCTGTGAGGAGCAGGCAGAGCCCTGGACCCCCACAGTCTGCTGAGGAGGTGGGCCATGCATGTCATTAACATGCTCATGAATGTTAAATCAGGAGCTGCGTTTGGGGGATTGGCTGCCGGCCAGTCAAAACTGTCAGGCTGAACTTTAGGGAACGAGGACTTTGTATAAAACATTGTTGTTTATACCTTTTGTGACTTTATCTACACATTGTAAACACAATACACGCTGTTAAATATATATATATATATATATATTCATTCATTCATTCATTCATTCATTCATTATCTCCTGCTTATCCTCTATTAGGGTCGCGGTGGGGTTCCCCATGCCCATCCAGGGCTGAACGTCTCGGGCGCTGGGCAGATTGACCCAGGACAGGGTGCCAATCCATCGCTGGGAACACACTCACTCACACAAACACACTCTATAGGGGGCAATTTTGAGAATTTAATTGACTTGATCTGGGCGGCACAGTGGCTTAGTGGTTAGCACGTTCGCCTCTCAGCGCTAGGGATTCCCGGTTCGAATCCCCATCTGGGTGGAGTTTCCAAAAACATGGATCAAGTTAATTGAATTCTCCAAATTGCCCCATGTAGAGTGTGTCTGTGTGAGTGAGTGTGTGCCCAGCGATGAATTGGTGCCCTGTCCTGGGTCTGTCTGCCCAGCGCCCGAGACGTTCTCCCCTGGATGGGCATGGGGAACCCCACCGCGACCCTAATAGAGGATAAGCGGGAGATAATGAATGAATGAATAATTGACTTGATCCATGTTTTTGGGCTGTGGGAGGAAACCGGAAAACCCGGAGGAAACCCACGCAGACACGGGGAGAACATGGAAACTCCACCCAGATGGGGATTCGAACCAGGAATTCCTAGCGCTGAGAGGCGAACGTGCTAACCACTAAGCCACCGTGCCGCCCTATATATATATATATATATATATTTATGTATGTGTTGAGTATTTAACCCTTTAATTCCTCCTGTGGGGGGAAACCGGAAAACCCGGCGGAAACCCACGCGGACATGAAGAGAACATGGAAACTCCACCCAGATTGGAATTCGAACCTGGATCGCCTCGATGTGCATGGATGGAACCACCCGCCCCCTCCCCGACCCTAATAGAGGAGATGAATGAATAAATAAATAAATGAATATTTACTACAATTCGACTAAATGGATATTTATGCACGGTGGCTTAGTGGTCAGCACGTTTGCCATTCAGCACATGGGATTCCTGGTTTTAATCCCCATCTGGGTGGAGTCTCCATGTTCTTTCCGTGTCCGTGTGGGTTTCCTCCAGGTTCTCCGGTTTCCTCCCACAGTCCAAAAACATGGATCAAGGTCAATTGAATTCTCCAAATTGCCCCATATAGAGTGTGTCTGTGCGAGTGAGTGTGTGCCCAGCAATAGACTGGAGTCCTGTCCTGGGTCTATCTGCCCAGCGCCCGAAACTTTCTCCCCTGGATGGGCATGGGACCCTCCTTCCCCCAGACCCTGGTATAGGATGAAGTGGAAGATAATGGATGGATAGATGGATAAATGTATACACCCAGATACACCAACATGACGTTTAAATAATGTTTATGTAATAAATACAAACAAAATATTATTAAGAAACAACATACAAATGCACATAAACTTATATACCTTTTGTTTTTAATCATTATTTTCTGTTCGAATCTGACTTTTAGAAACATGCACTGCACAAATATGTCCACAGGGGGTCGCAAAGTCCCAACATCAGTTAATATATGATGAACGGTTGACTGTTTTTTTTATTCATTTACATTTGTATCTTATTCGCTCTTTAAACAAACTCTTAATATCTTTTAAAATCGGAATATTATGAGACATAAACTTAGATTCATTTGGGAAATAAAATAAAAACCCTTTTCGTGAGATTGGCTTATAGATTGACCTGTGCTGTGTTTGGCTGTATTAACTGTCCATCCAACAACCTACCCAGCTTGAAGACGTAACAGCCAATCAAATCGAAGACGTAACTTGTTCTTGGAAAGTGGGCGGAGACTTTAAATCGCTTTGAACCGATAGCGGCGCTCAGAACGACTGTTCGAATCCACTTCGATCGGAGTCGACTCCCGTTCTATAACAGCGGTAAATTGAGTCAGTTTGTCGAGTCGATTCCATCCTTTTTTATCGATTCCATTTATTTAGTACAGAAATAAACAGTCATCGATAATAATAACATGATCGCTACACGCGTTCACGATACTACGTTAATAAATATTTTTTAGTTGACAGATACTAGTGTAAGTTGGAGTTCATAGGCTCCGACTCCCGTGCTGTGATTGGCTGTATAAACTATCCATCCAACAACCTAACAGCCAATCAAATCGAAGACGTAATTGGTCTTGGAAAGTGGGCGGAGACTTTAAATTGCTTTGAACCGATAGCGGCGCTCAGAAAGACTGTTCGAATCCACTTCGATCAGAGTCGACTCCCGTTATAACGGCGGTCAGTTTGTTGAGTCGATTCCGATTTTATCGATGCCAATTATTTTACAACAGCATAAATAATAATCAATAATAACATGATCGCTACACGTGTTTTCAATACGTTCATAAATATTTTTAGTTTACAGATATTAGTGTAAGTTAGAGTTCATAGGCTCCGACTCGCGAGTCGTATGACGGTGCATTGGGGATCCTTCGAATCCGGTGTGGAATCGACTCTTCGCGGGATCGAATCAGACAGCCGGCTCGGGCTGAGCGTTGGTCGTGGTGGCGGTCGTCGGTGTGTGATGCCGGTTTAATGTCGCTTTCGCGTTAAAATAACGTGAGGAAACCGTCGAACGCGAGGAGTTCGAGCCGCGTTCCGCGTCCGTTCGGACGGAGCCGGCGCCGTTGGGTCTGTTCTCGGCGGTGTGAGACTCGGGTTCTGCGGCCTGTCGGCTCCACGGACGGCGGGGTGTCAGCGGCCGTTCTGAGGCAACATGACGGGGAACTGTGTGAAGGACGTGGACCGCTACCAGACGCTCCTGGGCTCCCTGCTGTCGCTGCCCGAGAACAAGTTCTGCGCGGACTGCCGTGCGAAGGGTGAGAACGCCTCAGTGTCTCGTCTAATATCTCGTTGAAAAGCACTTTATCTCATTGTTCAGACTCTCCGTGTCCTTACACGTACATCTAGCCCACCTCTGTTCATGGTTTTGGTTGATATGTTCGTCCATGTGCCTTCTCTAACCAAATATATTCCAATATCAGCCGCTTGAATAACGTGGGTTATTCTTATAAGGGTCTTTTTAAAACATTAAAATGTCTCTCCACCTCTCTGAAGTTATCGGGATAAAGAACAGGTGTGGTCAGGCACTGATAACTGGGACACAAACGCCGTTTCATAGCTTCTCTATGGCAGCCTGGTCGTTAAGGAGACATGAAGTCGTGTTTGGGTGCTTGTGTCCCAGTTATCAGTGCCTGACCGCAGTGTTTTGCATTCAGATAAGTACAGACATTTAGAAGGCCGTTTTAATATATATAAACATTGTGTGTATATATATATATATATATATATATATATATATATATATATATATATATATATAGGTCAGACACCGATGCAGAATGAAAGGTCTGGATTATAATTTGGTCGATTTCATTACAGTTGGTAATTTGTTGGACGCTTTATCCAAAGTGACTTACAAAGTGAGCACAGGGTTAATCACAACATCCCTGGAGCAATGTCGGTTAAGGGTCTTGCTCAAGAACCCACATTGGTAACTGCAGTGGACCTGGGATTTGAACCGGCAACCTTAAGATTGATAGCCCAACGGCGTAACCGTGCCCTTTTATATTTATATATATGTATATGTATATATATATATATATATATATATATATATATATATATATATGGCGGCACGGTGGCTTAGTGGTTAGCACGTAGCCCTGTCCTGGGTGTATCTGCCCAGCACCCGAATCGTTCTCCCCTGGATGGGCATTTAATATATATATATATATATATATATATATATATATATATATATATATATATATATTAAAGGTTGGGGTCAGAGCACAGGGTTCACACAGCACCCCCTGGGTCTTGCTCAAGGATCCACATTGGTAACTTCAGTGAACCAGGGATTTGAACGCCCAATCTTCAGATTGATAGCCCAATGCCCTAACCAGTGAGCTACCGTGCCCAATGGCCTGATCATCCCAATTCATGCTCTCTTAATCATGTGTATTAAACCTTTTGGTTCTGCCTTCAGACCTGCTGGAATTGAAAAGGAACAACTCCAAAGTTCTTTATTGCGCTTCATTACATTTCATTACATTTAAGACAACATGAAATCATGTGTGTCTCAGTTATCAGTACCTGACCGCACCATGTTCTCATAAATATTTTATTTTTGGATAAACATGCAAAAATCCTCATCTGCATGCTCCAAAAAAATCCCATAGAACATAGAGAAGAAAAGTAACTTAGGATTTGAAAAAAGAAAAGTTTCTATAGATGTCCCTATAAATTTATTCATATAATAAAGATATTAGACAGAATTAAGGTGTCTGAAGCAGCGTTGTGTACCTGGAGTTGTGATGTACTAGCATGGGACATGTTAACGTTACGGCCAGTCAGCATTAAGTAGGGCGTGGTAGCTCAGTGGTTAGGGCGTTGGGCTATCAATCTGATGGTTGGGGATTCAAATCCGAGGTCCACTGAAGTTACTAGTGTGGGTCCTTGAGCAATGCCCTTAACCCTCATTGCTGTACCCTGTGCTCTGAACCCAAACTTTAATTATATATATATATATATATATATATCACACACACACTCACCGGCCACTTTATTAGGTACACCTGTCCAACTGCTCGTTAACACTTAATTTCTAATCAGCCAATCACATGGCGGCAACTCAGTGCATTTAGGCATGTAGACATGGTCAAGACAATCTCCTGCAGTTCAAACCGAGCATCAGTATGGGGAAGAAAGGTGATTTGAGTGCCTTTGAACGTGGCATGGTTGTTGGTGCCAGAAGGGCTG
>JAFMOD010001277.1:8143-23558 GCA_019802435.1 Corydoras maculifer | reverse complement strand
TTGAGTCCCCCCCCCCCCCCACATAAACACACACCTAAAGCCTTCTGCATTGTGACAGCAGTTTAGGGAAGGACCGTACAATGCCCTGATTTAAGTCCGTTACAGGACTATGGACTGATGTGGTGTCCAATTAAACACCTCTGGGTTGAAATGGAACCGTGATTCCAACCTTTCCTTTCCTCTCTTACACTCTATACTGTTCTTAGTCAAGAACATCTTCATGTCTTGGTAGTTTTATGACGTTCAGGTTCTTTTGTAGCTTTTTTTTTATAGCCGGATCTCGACATTTCTCAGCCGTGTGTCCGTTTCGGAGTTCCGGAACCGTCCTGTAGCCATTTTACAGATCGAATCTCGGAGCTCGGTTTCAGATTCCGGCCGCGGCCGCGCTCATGTGTTGCTTCGTTTCCTGTTTTGCATCGTCGTGCACGTTTGTTCAAACAATGGAAGTAAAAGACAAAACGGGGAAGTGTTCGCGTAGCTGGCATTTCCTGCCACAAGCGCCCCGGTAGCGGAGTTCATTTGCATCCTCCTGTTGTCATGGAGACCTCCGTCTGCAGGGATAAGTGTGCAGGAGGCTGTAATAAGGATTAAGGACGGACCGTGGGCCGCCAACCTCCTGGAGTGGGCATGCGGATCCTATAGGCTTGATTTTATATAATTGTTGTCCTCATATGTATAAACACGCAGCATTGTGTAGCGTTAAAGGCCGGCGTACGTACGTAAAAATAAACGGTGAAGATATAAACCATAGAACACAACTTATGAGGTTTGAAGAGAATCAGATCCTGCGATGTCGATCGGTTCGCATCCGGAGCCTGTTTTATAATTCACGTTCACCTTTATGTGAGCGGAGCTTCATCATGAATAATGTACGAGGTCCTTCTGTTTTCAACATTCATCCATCCCTGCCTTGTCGGATTATGAAAAGTGGGTGGAGTGGCAGTCGGTACAGAGGTTTCCCATTCATGTCACTGCCTCCCGTTTCATCCGCAGCGCGGGCGGCTCAGGTGGCTAGAAGATGGGTTCGTTCTAGGGGTGCCAATCTCTCCGTGTTTGGCGATTCGATTCTGATTTTTGAGGTCATGATTTGATTCAGAAATGATTTTTTTTTTCAGTTCAAATGCTCAAAATGTAAACCAATAGAACGTTTATTTAAATCAATACTTTCAGGATCCTCACTGTATCAAATCTTTTTGATTTATTGTATATTTATACAAAAAAATAGGATTGCTCTAATGAGCAGTGTTAGGTTTGCTCAGATTTTTGTAAGCTTTTTTTCTCAACAAATAATTCTAAATATAATAATACCAAAGTTTCCCATGGTGCATTTACCTTTAATCAAAACTCAAATACAGACTTTGCAGTCAGAGTACCGTATTTTCCGGACCATAAGGCGCACCGTTTTGTAAGGCGCAGTCTGAATTACGGGGTCTATTTCTGTATTTGACTCGCGTATAAGGCGCACCGTACTATAAGGCGCAGTCTCAATTACAGACTCTGTTTCTGTACGGTACTTATTCTGTACGGCACCGTATTTTAAGGCACTTGTTAAAACATACGATCTACAAGAAAAGTAAAGGATACAAAACGGTGATTTATAATTGAAGTTTATTCTACTACTTCACAAAACACACATCACCTTAGCCCAGACATCCACAATCCATTCACAGACGGTGGCGTAACTCGCCCGCCGCTGCCTCCGAGTTTTAGTAAACGTGTGTTCGCCATCTACTATCCATCTCTCCCACGCCGCTTGTAACTTTACTTTAAACGCCAATGTCCAGCGGTTGGAGTTCTTTATTTAATCCTCCCGGAATGCTGGCAAGGTACGAAATTATTTTCGGTCGCACAACAATACTTTTATAGAATTTGGAACTCAGTACACGTATGAGGCGCATCGGATTATAAGGCGCACGTCTGATTTTTGGGAAAATTTTAGGCTTTTAGGCGCGCCTTATAGTCCGGAATATATGGTAACTTTAGATTTTGAAAATCTTTAAAACTTAACATTTAAAAAATTAAATGCATATTTCAGTCTATTTAACTAATATGCAACAACGTTTGTTCCATTTTTAAGATGTAACTTTAAATATTAAATATATTTTAATATCTCAGAGTGATGTCACGCCAAACGGGGCTCACACATTTGTCGTATTTCCAAAGTACCGCGATTTCATTTCACACTCGTTGTAAACAGTTGTGCTCATGTCGAGCTTTCTCTCTCCCTGGCTTTTAACCCCGGGGGTTTTAAACCCCCCCCCCCCCCCCGAACTACAACAGGAGCTGGTTAACAGGCTTGCTGTATGGTGACCGAGCAGATCCGCAATGCGATATGCAGTACACTTGGGAGGGGGTGCCAAAAAATAAAACTTAAAAACATTTTTAAAATATCGATTCTTGGGCATTTTGAATAGATGCCGAATCGGATGGACTTCGATTCTCGATTTTTCAATTTTTAAAAAAGTTTTTCAGCACCCCCTAGTTCGTTCACACGATTGGCCACCCCAAAGCCTCCCAGCCCCGGGGCGTCGCACTCACTCTCGAACCCTTTCACCTCTCCCGAGTTTCTTTTTCTGTGTTTGTGCCGTCATCGCCTGGTAACGGAACTGTTCAAACAGTCGTATGTGTGTGTGTTGTGTAAGAGAGTGAACGAGTCGGGACAGACCACATTTGTCATTGTCACTGTTTATTTAGCACACATTTGCCTGCAGGGTTACACACGGGAAAAAAAAATACGGCGAAAATCCGCCATCGTCTCATCGCATCCACTTCCTTTCAACATCTCCCGCTTTCATCTCCAAATTTAATTCCGTCCGCCTCGTGGAGTCTGCCGGTCGAATTAGCATCGATCGTCTATTAAGATGTATTTTTAGTAGCACCGCGACGGGGGGAGATTTTGAGATGTTTCATTTAAAATACATGAGCGTTAATATGAGGCCGCAGTGTGACATGCACAGTGGAAGGCTGGATGATTGATTAAGGTGTATTGTCATTACATGCGTTACTGAACAGGATAATTCTGTGACTATGTTAAACAGTGTGTGTGTTTGTTATTATGAAATCCATTTGTCGATAAGCATTATGTGTTGCATCCTGCTGATGTGTGTGTTTGTGACTCAGTATAAAACCTGCTGCCATCCACGTGGGAGTAAATCAGAGCCCTGCGTCCTGCCATAACTCTTTCCCGGCAAAGTAATCCTATACATACACACCCACACCACTCACAAGCTTGCACTTAGGCCGCCTTGCATGCCATCCACTTCTCTCCAATCTCCTCACTACATCACCACACACTCATCTCACCACGGCAGCACTTAAGGTTGCTGAGTGTAAAGCTCGGGATTGGATGCTGAAGTGTATCCAGGTCTCCGAGGTGCCCGCCGTAGCCTCCGCGACTTTCGGTGGTCTGAAACGGTTGTTGCGCGCTGTTAAAAATCATCTCTACAATTCAAAAATAATTTTTATAAATGAAATACATTGTAGGTGGCACGGTGGCTTGGTGGTTTAGCATGTTCTCCTCTCAGCACTGGGGATTCCTGGTTCGAATCCCCATCTGGGTGTCTCCATGTTCTCCCCATGTCCGCGTGGGTTTTATCTGGGTTCTCCGGTTTCCTCCCACAGTCCAAAAACATGGAACAAGTCAATTGAATTCTCCAAATTGCCCTATATCGGTTGTGTCTGTGTGAGTGAGTGTATGCCCAGTGATAGATTGGCGCCCAGTCCTGGGTGTATCTGCCCAGCGCCCGAGACCTTCTCCCCTGGATGGGCATGGGGAATCCCCCACCCCCTTCCCGACCCTAATAGAGGATAAAGCGGAAGATAATGGTTGGATGAAATACATTTTGGCATCGGCATTGAAATGTGAGTGGGTTGTGCGTTCAGTGTGAATGTTTAAAGTCTGTTGTTTGAATCCAGTGAGTCAGATCAATTAAATCATTATTAATTAAAATGTATAAAATCCCTTTTGATAGTGTTTCTAGTTCTCACCTGCTTCACTCTTTATGGTTTGATAAAGCAATACAGTACCAGGGGGCGCCTGGCATTATCATGAATAGAGCCCATAAAGAGGTGTTAATAGTCCCAATGTGTAGTGCAGTACAGTTTCACCTCTTTAAATGTTTTATTCACAATAATACACAACTTAGTGTCTTATTGCTTTAATAAAACACTCTATACTAACACACTATAATAAAAAAAACACAAGCTTTGATTTCGAAATGCATTTATTAAAAACATTGTTAATAATCTGCTCTTCTGCCACGTGATCTAGTCCTGAACGCTGATTAACAGGATTCCGTTTTCTCTAACGATCAAACCGGCTATCTAGTGGCCGGATTCCAGAATGCGGTTTATAAATACAGCTGTAACAGGTTCAGTGCTGATATTTGTTGCTTTATCCTCTATTAGGGTCGGGGGGGACGTTTCAAGTGCTGGGCAGATGCACCCAGGACAGGACGCCAATCTATCGCTGGGCACACACTCACACAAACACACTTTATATGGGGCAATTTGGAGAACTCAATTGACTTGATCCATGTTTTTGGACTCTGGGAGGAAACCGGAGAACCCGGAGGAAACCCACACGGACACGGGGAGAACATGCAAACTCCACCCAGATTGGGATCCGAACCGGGAATCCTAAGCACTGAGAGGCGAACGTGCTAAACACTGAGTCACTGCGTCGCCCTGTTTGTATGTTATTAATTAAAATAATGTATTGTATATCACACATTAATATGAATGTGAAGCGCTCAGCAGAGTGCGATATTGTTAATGATGTCACAGCCGGACCAACGGTACCAGTTTTATGCACTATGAGAGCATGCATTGTTGTAAATGAATCACGGTGAAGAGGCGTTTGGCCCCGATGCAAAGCATCGAAATGGTCCTGGTTTTAAATAACATCCATTTCCTTCTGCTGCCTACTAAAAAAAAACTAAAGAAAATCTGCCTTGTTCTGCAGTAGTGCCTGAACCCAAAACGGCTTTGAAACCCTGAATGTTCCAGCTCTAATTTAGCCGTTCAGGTTTATAATAATAAACATTAATTAACATTAACATTAACATCGGGTGGCCGAGCGAGTACATCTCAAGTTTAGGTCCTATTGATTAAGTTCAGTCATTAAAGGTCTTGTGAATAATCCCTCTGATCCTCAGTGACGATCAGGCTGCTCTGAGGTCATCGCTGTAGCATCTTGGCAGGGTTGCCAACTTTAGACTTGTGCTCTGAGCTTTGCACCTTAATCTATAGGCATTAATCAACTGCCCTAAGGAAATGGATTAATTAAGAAGTCCACTTTCGGTGCTGAGTAATGTTCTAGAATCTAAACAGTGACGGGCTTTTCTAATTTCCGATCAGATGATTTTTATTGATGAATGGATGAAGACATGTACCCAATCCTGAGTGTCCCCCTGGGGTCGTATATAGGGCTGCACATTGGTATGGGCACATGTGCTGAGGGAAAGAGTCCTGTGTGTGTACAGAAGTGATTCCAGCATTTCTGAGGTCACGCACTGATATTGGGTGATGGGTGTTGGATGGGGTTGAAGTCACACAGTCATGCTGGAACATGAGGACCTTCCCCATAGTGCTCCCATAAAGCTGGAAGCACCGAGGTATCCCTAGTGCATGGCTTGGTGTTTGAGTTATACACCTTTAATACATCCCAGGACTTGACTGTATATTAATTAAATATCAGATTATTAAAATATTGTATATTAATGTATGTTGGCTCAAGCGCAGTATATCGAGAGTTGTTCTCACTCTTCTTGTTCTGCGGGTCTCTGCAAACACGGACATGTTGCCAAAACAGGTTTATAAAACGCTGACATCACGCAGAGGTCAAACACACAGGAACAATATGCTTCCATTGTTCTTTAACAATAAAGAACAAATCGTTGCTTCCACCTAGTGGTTTTTCTTGGCACTGCGCACAAGGCTCCCTCCTGTTTTATTATAAGGTTGGCTTTTTCGCCTTAAGGAGCGTTTTTAAATCAGCAAATGCAGAATGTAATGTTCTTCTCACCTCCATCTCTTGATGTTGTCGGGTTAACAGAAACACTCTTTCCTGAGTCATGGATTGTTCACTGATGTGGTCAGAACTCGAGAGCCAGAAGTTATCCAACGTGCCGTCTGAGTCATTCGGCACTTATTGTGGAGTGGGAGCTGCCAAGAATCGTGTATGATCCTGGAAGCGTGACTTTACTTTACAGTCTATACTCAACTGTATTTATATAACACGTCCTACAATAGCACATCAGTGGATGGTACACCATGCACCTTATATGAAAAGCAGTATTAAGACGCCCACACAGGAACGTTTTATGACATCTGGCTTGATTATTATTTTTTATTAATTAATTTATTTATTTTTTGATACAGTTTTTTTTTCTTTTTGCGAAGCGACTGCACCGATTCGTGGTGAATATTAATATTGTGTTGATCAACGTTGCCTTTATTACTCTCATGCCCATCCCTCCTTTGTCTTTGTCTCCATCAGGTCCCAGATGGGCGTCCTGGAATTTGGGCATCTTCATCTGTATCCGATGCGCAGGAATCCATCGGAATTTAGGTGTCCACATATCCAAGGTCAAATCTGTCAACCTGGACCAGTGGACTCAGGAGCAAATTCAGGTTGGAAATCAAAGTATTCTGCTGTCACTGCTGTGTTAAGTGTATTCAGGATGGACCTTAATTCTGCAGTTATTTAATCCATGGCTGTTCATTTATATTTTTTTCTTGAAGCTTAAACACATTGATTAAAAGTGTTTTGCATTATGAAATCATTAAAGAACTGTTAGGGTGGCACGGTGGCTTAGTGGTTTAGCATGTTCTCCTCTCAGTGCTAGGGATTCCCGGTTCGAATCCCAATCTGGGTGGGGTTTCCATGTTTTCTCCGTGTCCGCGTGGGTTTCCTCCGGGTTCTCCGGTTTCCTCCCACAGTCCAAAAACATGGATCAAGTCAATTGAGTTCACCAAATTGCTCCATGTAGAGTGTGCCTGTTTGAGTGAGTGTGTGCCCAGCGATAGATTGGCGCCCTGTCCTGGATGTATCTGCCCAGCGCCCGAAACGTTCTCCCCTGGTTGGGCATGGGGAACCCCCCCGCGACCCTAATAAAGGATAAAGCTGAAGCTAATGGATGGATGGATGGTTTAATTATTCCATACATTAAAAATTAAAAACTATTAACTGGAACAAGTTAAAACTGCAAACAATGAAATGTTCCTCCCACCAGCGGACATGTTGTTCTGAGGAGTCACGCTGCTGTACAGGGATAGGATGGAGTCTTTGGACAGCTTCTTGTCGCGACCCTAGTAGAGGATAAAGCGGAAGATGATGGATGGATGGATAAAGAACTGTTCACTATAACCTTGAAGTTACGTCAGGGCAAACAATTCCGTCCACATGTGTGTATTTATTGGTTTTATTTTAATTGTTTTAATTTTATGAGGTTCTCACAGAGGTTCTCAACTTGTCTTAGCACAGGACCCACGTGCACCCACTTAATGGTCATTAAGTCATCACCCACTTTTATAAGATACAAATTTATTTAAGGAAAATTGCCTTTAAAAACAAAGTGGCTTATGGTGGCACTTAACGATGATGATGAGACATGTCCATATCATGGGAGCACGCCAATTAAGTCATTATGAATTGGAATAAATTAACGATAACCGAATCCGGTATTATCTGAACTCTCAGAAATGGAGATTCCACTGTGTTAAATTTTTTGTAGAATTTGTCCGTGACCTACTTTGATGTTGCGACCTATCATTTTGGGGAAACGCCGCATTATGACCTCATCGTCTGAATCGCGCCCCCTCTCAGTAAAAGTGTTATTAACATCCATATAGTATTGTTTTACCGCATCATGTAAAAGAAAGTTCTGATCCTGTGTTCTTATTGGCTGAGATCCGTTATGTCTGGATATAATGGTTGTGATTGGTCCCTCGTGCTGATTTAACCCTCTCTTTGTGTAGTGCATGCAGGAGATGGGGAATGCCAAAGCACGTCGTCTATATGAAGCCTTCTTACCCGAGTGCTTCCAGCGTCCGGAGACAGACCAGTAACCTGTTTAATATTCATCAAAATTAAAGGGTTTCCTGTTAAAACCTTATTCTGATTTTTTTTTTTTTTTTTTTCTCTCTCTTCACTTCAGATCAGCCGAGGTCTTCATCCGGGACAAGTATGAAAAGAAGAAATATATGGACAAATGTATAGACATACAGGCGTTCAGGGTGAGTTGAAAACATGGACTCGATCGGTTTGAGAACCGTGTTAATCGCTTTAACGACTTTGACTTTCATCTCCAACAGAAAGACAAGAGCGAAACCATAACCAAGGAACCGCCGGTCGTGTTCGAGAAGATGAAGCTGGTTAGTCACATGGTTCTGTATGACATACACAGCATAAACTATATTTTGGGGGCGATTTAGAGCATTAAAATCACCTTTAAATACATGTTGGCATGAGACAAAACTGGTGATAGCGCTCACCTCGTCTTCTCCGAATAAGCTGTTTTCCAGATGTTTCAAACAATCGGAAAGGGGATTCATCAGAGTAAATGACTTTACCCCAGTCCTCAGCAGTCCACTCCCTGTACCTTTTGCAGACTATCAGTCTGTCCCTGATGTTTTTTTCTGGAGAGAAGTAGCTTCTTTGCTGCCCTCCTTGAGACCAGGCCTTGCACCAAGAGTCTCCGCCTCACAGTGCGTGCAGATGCACTCACACCTGCCTGCTGCCATTCCTGAGCAAGCTCTGCACTGCTGGTAGCCCGATCCTGCAGCTGAAACACTTTTAAGAGACGGTTCTGGCGCTTGTTGGTCTTTCTTGGGCTCCCTGGAGCCTTTTTGGCAACAATGGAACCTCTCTCCTTGAAGTTCTTGATGATGCGATAGATTGTTGACTGAGGTGCAATCTTTCTAGCTGAGATACTCTTCCCTGTTAGGCCATTTTTGTGCAGTGCAATGATGACTGCACGTGTTTCTTTAGAGATAACCATGGTTAACATAAGAGAAACAATGATGCCAAGCACCAGCCTCCTTTTAAAGTGTCCAGTGGTGTCATTCTTACTTAATCATGACCGATTGATCTCCAGCCCTGTCCTCATCAACACCCACACCTGTGTTAATGGAGCAATCACTGAAACGATGTTAGCTGGTCCTTTTAAGGCAGGGCTGCAATGAAGTTGAAATGTGTTTTGGGAAAAAAAGTTCATTTTCTAGGCAAATATTGATTTTGCAATTAATAGCTGTTAAGCTGATCACTCTTTATAACATTCTAAAGTATATGCAAATTATAAAAACTGAAGCAGTAGACTTTGTAAAAATTAATATTTGTATCATTCTGAAAACTTTTGGCCATGACTGTATATGGGGCAATTTAGAGAATTCAATTTATCTTTAACCATGTCTTTGGACTGTGGGAGGAAACCGGAGGAAACCCACGCGGACACAGGGAGAACATGGAAACTCCACCCCGATTGGGATTCGAACCGGTAATCCCTAGCGCTGAGAGAAGAACATGCCAACCACTAAACCACCGTGCCGCCTATATATAAATATATATATATATATATATATATATATATATATATATATATATATATATAATTTTTTTTTTTTTGTCCTTAAATAGAAAAAGGAATCCCCGCAGTTCAGAGGCAGTCCGAAGCAGTCGCAGTCTGTAAATGATCTTTTAGGACTCGGTATGAACTCCTGCCCGTCTTTATATTTTATATATAAATTTAATATTTTAGTTTGGTTACTAACTCCACACGGTCCTCTCTCTCACAGACACCCCCGTCTCTTCGGTCCTTGTGGCCAACGGTAAAGCCAGTCCGGATCGGGGTCCTGCCTTGGATCTGTTCGGCTCACAGCATCCACCCAGCTCGCACTCAGCCCGCAGCACGGTGAGTGTGCCCACACCCAGACATTTACGAGAACGTGCTTACAAAGACAAAGAACCCACAGTGTTATAACCTCTAACTTAACTTGCAGATTTAAACACCGGAACCTGATTCCTGTTTCTCCCTGCAGCTCACACTGCATTTCATTAAATCACTCAGATTTTTTTGTTCTGCACACAGATAATTACATAGCTGACCGTCGGTTCGTTTGCTGAACTGCCTGCTTCAACCCGCTCTGTAATTACCACAGCTTGTTGTTGTCAGTAACTGAATAATAAAGCGATACGGTGTGAGAGGGCGTGGCCTAATTCTGAATAAACCCCATAAAGAGGTGTCATTATTATTATTATTATTATTATTATTATTATTATTCAAGATAATAATACCGCTTTAAAAAATTACCGCTTCTGCTATGTTCCTCAGTCTGTTTGTTCTACACTTATTGCTTATGATTCCTTGCGTGTAGTGGAGTACAACTTCACCTCTTTACGTGATTTATTCACAATAATACACAACCTCGAGCGTCTGATTGCTTTAATAAAACACAATTCGTTTTAATCCGAATAAAGCAGTTTTGTGTATTTAATTGTGTTGGGAGGTCTACAGGAATAATTACTATAACGTTCTGCTACAGAAACATCTAACCACTTTTTTGCAATACTGGTATTTCATATTGTTGTATATATTATGCCTTATATTTTATTACATTTTTATTTTATTTTTACTTAAATTTATTCATACAGAGTACTATATTGGTTTTTATTTTGTTTGTTTCTTTCTTACTAGTACCTTTGGAGTTGCACCCAAATTTCATTGTAATGAAAATTTGAATGACAGTAAAGGCAATTCTGATTCAATTCTACGCGCTTAACTTAATTCATAATTAAGTCAATTAATTCACTAACTTAATTAATTCTGAATTGTAAGTAAACGATCTCTGGCTCATCGAGGGGCGTTTCATTTCTCTTGCAGCCCAGTTCCATTCCCAAAGGTCGCGCCGCCGCATCGGTACCGGAGAACCTCAGCCTTTTCTTGGACCCTCCAGTTAAGAATGAGGAGAGCGGCAAGAAGCTGTCCAAAGATTCCATCCTATCCCTGTACAGCAGCGTGACCCCTCAGACCAACATGTCCACTGGTGGGAGAAACATTTCACTGTTTGCTATTTTACCTTTTTCCAGTTTATAGATTTTGTTGTTTAATGTATGGAATAATTAAACCATCCATCCATCCATTATCCTCCGCTTTATCCTATGTTAGGGTCGCGGGGGGCTTCCCCATGCCCATCCAGGGGAGAACATTTCGGGCGCTGGGCAGATCCAGAGCAGACCCAGGCCAGGACGCCAATCTATCACTGAGCACACAATCACTCACACACTTTATATGGGGCAATTTGGAGAACTCAATTGACCTTGATCCATGTTTTTGGACTGTGGGAGGAAACCGGAGGACCCGGAGGAAACCCACGCGGACACGGGGAGGACGTGGAGACACCACCCAGATGGGGATTCGAACCGGGAATCCATAGCACTGAGAGGAGAACATGCTAAACCACTAAGCCACTGTGCCGTAATTAAACCCAGTTGGTTCATTTAAATTAATTGGCTTTTGCTGAATAAATCGGGACTTACGATGACGGACAGAGTGGATAATAAACACTGATTAATTTAGTAGGTGACAGTTTGTTTTTCGTTTAGTGTTTTATGTGTGTGTAAATTAGATTTTGTTTATTTATTATGATTGTTAATTTAAAGTCGTTTGTTTTAATGTTTTTTTTAAACGACGATTTATCAGTTTTTACTTGTACGTTGCAGCTGGCATGTACATGGGTGCCACTCAGATGGGCTATGCCCCTGCGCCTGCTTACGGACACTACCAAGCCATGCCCACGCAACATGGAATGATGGGAACCATGATGCCCCCTCAAGTCAACATGTTGCCACAGCAAGGCGTCATGCCACAAGCCGGCGTGGCGCCCTCGCCATACATGGTGGGCATGCCGGGTGGGGTGATGGGCGGTCCCAGTGGCATGATGGCCGGTGCGGGGGGGCTTTCTCAGCAAACCTTCTCAATGCAGCAGCAACAGTGGAACATGGCGCAGGTAAGTGAGGGGGTGTGTGTCATAATAAGGTGGATTTATTTAAGTTATTTAAAATTGCCTCTCGTTTCTCCTCAGATGTCTCAGCACATGTCGGGTATGAGCATTTACGGCGCCAATCGCACAACCAGATACGGGCCGAACACGGGCGGGCCCACGGCGCCGTCCACCAATCAGATGCTTGGTTCACAAGTATGGAAGTGAACGTGTCGGGACGTGCGTTGCAGGTTTTCAGCGCAACGCGATAAACTTGAGGGATCGGCGGGACATTCCGGCTTCATCCTACATTCCAAAGAAGGAGTGCTGTTTAGGAGGCTCCGAAACACAGGGACGAGTCGCGCTCCCTCGCCCCTTCTTGTAGCCGTTTCCAAAAAAAGAAAAGAAAAAAAAAAAAAAACATAAAGCCCGTGGTCCATTTCATACGCCGCTGTTGTCCGCGCTCTCCTCCCTCCAGCTCTTTGCCCTGCTTTCCTTTCCAGCTGTGTGCATGCGGGTGGGAGGACGTACCTCCGTAGTCCCTCAGCCCGAGCTTCCCGCGCTTTTGCTTTCCCGCCGTTCCGCTTTACGGATCCGGTTGCATGCACTCGACCGAACGTCACCCCGCTTTGCAGTGTAGAGCCTCGAGGACGGCGTTCTTGTGTGTCGGTCCGGTTCTTCTGCTGCTCCCCCGTCTTGAAGCTCGAGTCCGATCCGCGGGGAGAACAACGCTCGGCCAAAGATCTGCAGTTTTGGGTGGTCGCACCAGCGGCGCATCCGGCCCCGCCTCATATCCGCCAGAGCCGATTATTTAAAGTGCAGGGTTGCTATAGTTACCTCTCAGCTCGAGTCTGTCGAGACCAGATGAATGTTTTTCTCCGGTGATTGTTTCGGCTCGGCCCGTGAGCGCACCGTCCGAGGGATGGGGGGGGTGCCGCGTGGTTCCTGCTGAATTCTTCACAACTTGAATGTATGACGGAGATGCTGTTCGGCTTAATCGCTCTCCTCTGAGATCTGAGTTTCGGCAAAAGGGTACCCTGGATACACTGCTCATGACGTTTGTGTGTTAATATTTAAGTCATGGTTGTACAGCCAATGGGTGAATATGGCAAAATGCCCCGCCTCCTGTATTTATTTTGCCCTAATGACCCTACATCTGTACACAAACCCCCCCCCCCCTCTTTATGACACAGCATCTTGAAAAACAAATGATGAATAATTACAGATTGTTTATGAATTATAAAAGATTGTTGCTTCCACTGTAGTGCCGTCCGAATAAAGTATTTAACAAAGTCATGTACTCATAATATTAATACCAATAGACCCCAAGCATATTTGGATTAAGATAATTAATTAATTGGGCGACTTTTACTTCATTATTAGTTCTATAAAGTGTAAACGATCGCTGTGTGTGTGTTCTCCCTTTTTCCACTCTACTTTTATCTGCCTGTAGCCTGTCTTGATTTATTTAGGTGGAGGATTCTCAGTACTGGAGTTTAAACACTGTGTTATGCAACTCCTCCTTGCTGCGCCACCTTGTGGATGGAGAATCAACTGCGCAGTGTGTGCTAACACAGCACCACCACGCCAGTGTCACTGCAGTACTGAGGATCATCCAACTCCCTGATGATACCTGCTCTGTGGGGGGGTCTGATAATTAGAGACCGTGAAGGTAAAGGGGACTTACGGAGCGTGTGGAGGAACAGATGGACTACAGAATGAACCTGTAGAACTACAAACCCCACCCGTCTGATCAGAGGGTGAAGGTGTAGCTCGCGCTGTATGGATTTATTTTATTTGTTTTAGTTTGTTTTCTGAAGACTTGGATGTTTGTTCATTCAGGTTCAGCTCTCAACCGAAAGCTCAAACATCGGGGTTCCGATGTGAAGGTGTCTCTGATCCGTGTTCGCTCGCCAAAAAAAAAATGTGAACCATTTAATCATTGCAACATTTTTTGTTTTTTTTCCCAAACGTTACACGATGAAGGCTGAGCTACGTAATAAAGGAATGTCTTTTATCCTGAAACTGTTATGTAATCCCTGTGTGTGTGTGGGGGGGGGGGGTGTAGGCAGGATGGAGGGAATGAGTTAGTAGGTGTTAACATGTTGAAAAGTATCGGAACTCCCACACCTTCACCGTTACAGCTTCCACACGTCTCCTATTATGAAAGGTGTCTGCATATTTTTGTGTCCTTCATTATTACAAGTGTTTTTGAGGTCGGGTACCGATGTTGGATGTTTATACTGAAACTGTTCTGTAATTGCTGTAGGGGAGGGGGACCAGCTGGTAGCTTTACTACGTTAAAAAGCATTGGAACTCCCACACGGGCCATCTTTACGGTTACAGGGAATCTGTACCATGTTTTTCGGGGTGTCTGCATCTTTGTGAGGTCGGGTACCGATGTTGGACGGAAGGCACAGGCCTCTTTGTCTTGACCTTGCTTTATAACGTCATGCTCAACCGCCTTAAGGGCCTTCACTGAAGTGCTCCCACAGCGCAGGAGGCAGACAGTTCTAATGTGCTCGAGAACCCGGTTTAGTTCTAAAGCTTTTAGACTTTAAATCAAGGTTCTAAGAGCAGGGATGTTCCCATCAACCCACTCACACACCACGGGGTGCAGGATGAATCCGCCGTCTGGAATCTCCACTGAAGCTTTAAAGAACAAGATGTTTCGTTTCCGAGGAACAACGTGGCTCTAACAGCCGACACACACACACACACACACACACCTCTAAAGGAACATTCAGCTTATAACAGAGTGGTTTTGGTATTTGAAATAAAGGGTGGAGTTTTAAGAAGATAAAGGAATGAAGGTATTTATTTTAGGAACTCTGTTTTCCATTCATTCATTATCTTCTGCTTTATCCTCTATTAGGGTCGCGGGGGGGTTCCCCATGCCCATCCAGGGGAGAATGTTTCGGGTGCTGGGCAGATACACCCAGGACAGGGCACCAATCCATCGCTGGACACACACACACTCTATATGGGGCAATTTTGAGAACTCAATTGAACTGATTGATCCATGTTTTTTGGACTGTGGGAGGAAACCAGGAAACCCACGTGGACACGGGGAGAAAATGGAACGTCCACCGTCCAGATGGGGATTCGAACCGAGAATCCCTAGTGCTGAGAGGAGAACGTGCCGAACCACTAAGCCCACTCTTTGTTTTGTGATTTTAAATTTTAATAAAATTTTTAATTGATTGTTTTTGTTTAGGCGGCACGGTGGCTTAGTGGTTAGCACGTTCGCCTCTCAGCGCTAGGGATTCCTGGTTCGAATCCCCATCTGGGTGGAGTTTCCATGTTCTCCCCGTGTCTGCGTGGGTTTCCTCCGGGTTCTCCGGTTTCCTCCCACAGTCCAAAAACATGGATCAAGTTAATTGAATTCTCAAAAATTGCCCCGTTTAGAGTGTGTCTGTGTGAGTGAGTGTGTGCC
>JAFMOD010001272.1:359680-524034 GCA_019802435.1 Corydoras maculifer | reverse complement strand
GATATGTACAGTATAACTTAAAGAAAATTTAGAAAATTATGGCTCTATCTTAACATTAAATTTGGTTCAAATGCTTACCTCAGTAATTGTGAAGGAATTTACTGATTTTGCAGTTCTTTGGTTTTATATTTCTCCTGTTATGTGCGATTAAAATGACAGTTTTAGCTGGCTACAGATGACGTACAATTTTTTAATGTTAGAAAATCATGCAGAATTTGTAAAGAAATGTGTTACCAAAGTAATGGTAAATTTTTGGGTAATTACTTTATATAAAAACTCTCTATGAGTCTGTATCAGGAATCAAATTGAATGGACTCATGTCTATAAGGCATAAACTTTTATTTAAAAAATAAACTGCATAAACTTTTATTTGCTCATAAAATTACAATATATAGATATTTTTTAATGCTGGCATGTCATTTATCACTGGATCAATTTTTATGTTTTTTGTTAATTGTAAAACATTCACACTGTAGAAGATTGAAAAAAAATACTGGATACCCTTAAGTTTGATAACTGTTGTAAAGTAAAATTTGACATTGATTGGATTTAATTAAATAGAGAATAAACACTAAACAGCTATGCTTATTTTTTATAGGAAGCTGGAGTTGTCACCTGTGTCTGCGGCAACTGAAAGAGAAAGCATCAGCTTACATCACGCTGATCTGATGTCATCCCCATTGTGTTATAGCCACCCAGCCGGTACCTCCATGCTCTATCACTATGTGGCGACATGGCATATTCAAAGCAACGCCCAACCACACATACAGAAAGAAGAAAAAAAAAACACTGCCTTCATATCTACTAAATATATGCAGCAATTTACTGAAGAGAACAGACATTGTTTTGCATGTCTACCTGGTGTCTCTTGAGCACCAGCACTACGCCTCCTCTTTACTGGGCCCAGTTATTCTTTCCAGACACATCCCTTGCTAATGACCGAGGAGTGATTTCCACTCATGCACACGTTTATTCAGTGGTACTTAGTCAAGCAATGACACAGGACCAGTCACTGAAGAGGCAGTTAATGCTCGGCTTAAGAGGGCTCTTGAATGGCAAGAGAAGCTGAGAGGCTTATTGCCAAACACACTGAGTGCTGATGAGAGAACCACCATGAGATCGTGAGTGTTTTTAGTTTATTGGATTTATTAACTCTACCCGCTCTGTGAGGTAGACACCAGCAACTACCCTGACCATTTACAGGCACCAGAATCGATAATACTTAGACTATGATTGCAGGACAGCTGTTCAAACTTACAATTGAGAAATTGATGTGTAGTTCAGCTCCTTTTGAGGTGTAACTACAGATTGTGGTGTTCATTATCACAATCAGAGTAGACTGATTCGAAGACACTTCATGATCCGCGGCATTGCGAGACTTCATTTGCTGGGAAATATGCATCTATTTTAACACGAACTTTGGAGAATGGGAAACCCCTTTAACTTAAGGAACTGTGAGGTGCATGCCATTCAGCTTGGGTGGTACCTTAACGAAAAGAGCTACTGCTAGCATTTTGACTTACTCCCATCTGCCTTTTCTTCTAAAAAAGCCAATACAAGATGCTTTCACTGTCCAAGTGTGTTTGCTAGGTTGTATAGTAATGAAAAAATATGGCCTTGTTTTAAAAACAAGGCATTAATGTTTGTTTCTTTTTTTATATTAATACATTGAATGCATGTTGTAATGTTGTTTTAAACTGAGCCTTTTAGGAACAGGGAAAAAACTACGAAAGCACACTTAATTCGCAATAATGTGTTTGTGAGCTTCTCTGGGGAGCTTGCGTCAGTGTTTGAACATATGTGCAGCACTTCCCATGGAACTATGGAACTAGGCATCGATTTGAGAAAGACGCAAAGTTTTGGTGCTCTAGCTTCTTTGTGTGGCCTCAGTGTTTTCTTTTTTATTGTCTGGACTGATTTACAGCCAATTCTGAGACTTAAGAATACAAAATTGTGCACCTATGTTTTGTAGAATGAGTTCTTTCTATTTATAAGTCTGCTTTGTGTTCTGGGACTTGGTTATTGCAGTGTGCATTCAAAAAAATGGTTATGAAACCAGAAGAGTATTACTGGGATGCCAGCATGCGTATGTGAACTTGTGCTAAGGCAACTGATTTTGATCCAAAGTCCCATCGGCCTGTGGCCTACCTAAAAGGACTGTCTGTCATTTTTATTTCCTGTTCATGAGCTTTAGGTTGGTAGACACTTGATGTATATAAACTGTTACTGTCTCTCTCGCATTTTAAAATCAGGTTGTACCTGACATGTGACTCAAAAGACATCATAGGACTTCATAAACTAGTTCTGCATTCCCAGTATTTATATCTTTGTTTTGTCATTTCTATTTTAATATGTTCTAAATACTATGGTTTTAACAAATAGTAAGTATTTGCTTACCCTACCACCACAAAAAACAGTAAAATGTTTCATGTTTAGTATAAATGCCTTGAATCCATTCGATGGACTATATTGTCTTTTTCCATCTTTTTCCAAAGTTATGACCTCCCACTTTTAGTACTGTTTGAATATTTTTGGTATTTTCTGACTACTTTGCACAGTCTGTGTGACTACTTTGCTGACGGCACTAAAAGATTAGTTTTTACAAGGAAAGCAATGAAAACACAGCCAAACGTTTGCATGTTGTGAAGCCTCAGGCTACAGAATGTAGTTGTTCACTCCCTTTTACTAAATCTAGCAGAATGGACATGAATTGTGTTCTCTGCTTTAAGTATTAAATTATATTAAAATAGGGAGCAAATTTTGCTGTCAAGCCATTGTTTTTCCTGTGGCTAAATCCTTCTCCTAAGCAGGAACTCTGGTTTTTATGAATGAAGTTTGTTAGACATTTAATGAGGGGTTGTACATGTGATATGATTGTATTCTTATCTTGAATGAAGTAATGAGTGTCTGACTGAGTCAGCGTAGGCTAGAAGGTGTATATTAGCTGTTACTTGCCTTTTGTCCTGAGACAAATGTAAAGAATTTTCTTTACTATTATTTGGTTTCCATTTTAGAATTAGAAACCAATCAAACAAGTCATGGCTTCTGTTCTGATATTATTATTATTATTATTATTATTATTATCATTATTATTATTATTATTATTATTGCTTATTACTGCTGTTAATGTTGTTTATAGAAATCATTTTATTGGTGACATACATAACAGACTCCCTTTAAATTGTCTATCTCTGTCTTAGACACATCACTTAACAGAGGCAGAGAAAGTGTCATATTTTTATGCATTGTGGGCATATTGACATTATGACATTATGTGGGGACTACCATTTGATTTCATGCATTCATGAAGATTTAAGCAAACCTAAACCATAACCATAAAACATGTTTTCACCTAAAAATCTAATGTTTATGATATGGGGATCAGCTTTTTATCCAAACAAGGGAAAGAATGACTCTTGTGATATATATCAGTATCGCACACACGCACACAAACACAAAATCCACACAAAGTCAGCCTGTCGGTTATGAGTACACAGAATTGATGTGGCTGATAAAAGACAACCAGGCTCTGTTCTTCCTGTTCGTATTTTTTTATGCTGTGATCTTTGCTTGTTTTTGGTTTCCCATGCAGAGATGTTCATGTTTCAGAAAGTGTGAGTGAATTTCTTTTATGTAAATGTTGATTACAGTTAACAATAATAATAATAAAAAAACACTTTAGGCAATTAAAGAGCTTCAGTGTAGGCTCAGTTTTGTGTTTATTTAGTCAGTCAGTTAGTCAATTAATTAATAATTTCAGAATGATTGTAAATATTCCAAATATGCTATGAAACACTTATTGGATAAAAGCTGGGAAAACACTCACATTATTATTATTATTATTATTATTATTGTTTATGTTGTTGATGTGGTTGTGTCCTAACAATGCACATACATACAAACAAAGAGACAAATACACTAGAGTCAACGTATGTTTTTAGCTTTATCACAAAGCAGCTCATTGTTTCTGTGTGTAAGTGAGAATGTGTAAGAATGAACACGCGTGTGTGTGTGTGTGTGTGTCTGTGTCTGTGTCTGTGTCTGTGTGGATACCGAAACATGATTGGAGACCCCAAACCAATTACCACATTCAGCAGACAGTTTCTGACTGCATGTGCTTCTCAGCCAATAGAAGCAGACTTGGGCCCAAGGCGGTTGCCATGGTAACTCGGGGGCCTGCTCACATGGCGAATGATGCTGGAGTGATGGATTACAGTAATGGGATGGGGTGTGTGGGTAATGGGATGGGGTGTGTGGGGGGAGGGTGGGGTAGCCATGCATAAATATACAGTATAAATAAATCTGTAATGCATGCACTGGAAGGGCTCAAGGTAGAGAACTAGTCAAAAAGGTTCTTTAATGTAGCCTTTTAGGGTCACATAGCTGAGTTTAAACAGTCTGAAAAATGCATTAGTATTTTATGATATTTTGTCTAACCTAAATAATATGGCATGTATGTCAGACATGCAGTTTACTTATTCTCCCACTTAAAAATGAAGGGATAAACACATTATAGCAAATTTACTTAATTTATTATTATTATTATTATTATTAAAGCAAATGCTTTTGTTGTGTTGGTAATAGATAGCAAAAAAATATTAATCATTATTCTGTATATTCAGTTGAAATAATGCTTTGTGTTAAAAAAAATGAAGTAGATATCCAGGTGCTGCTGGGTCAATTTGGGCCAAGCAAAAGTGTAAGCAAAAACCTTTCTCTACTGCCATCTAATGAAAGAAATAAAAACTGCACTACAGCAAGTTTTTGGAAATATAAAAAAGGGTGTTTTCCGTTCCGTATATACATATATATATATGTGTGTGTATATATATATATACGCACACACATACATATATACATATATATATATACTGTATGCATATATATATATATATATATATATATATATATATATATATATATATATAATGTGTGTGTGTGTGTTTATATATATATATATATATTTATATATATATATATATATATATATATATATATATATATATATATATATCAGGCGGCACGGTGGCTTAGTGGTTAGCACGTTCTCCTCTCAGCACTAGGGATTCCCGGTTCAAATCCCCATCTGGGTGGAGTTTCCATGTTCTCCCCGTGTCTACATGGGTTCTCGGGTTTCCTCCCACAGTCCAAAAACATGGAACAAGTCAAGTGAGTTCTCCAAATTGCCCCATATAGAGTGTGTCTGTGTGAGTGAGTGTGTGCCCAGCGATAGATTAGCGCCCTGTCCTGGGTGTATCTGCCCAGCGCCCGAAACGTTCTCTCCTGGATGGGCATGGGGAACCCCCCCGTGACCATAATATAGGATAAAGTGGAAGATAATGGATGGATGGATGGAGTAAATAAATAAATTAAAATATATATATATAATATAAATAAAAAATATATATAAATTCATTTATCATCTTCCTCTTTATCCTATAGTAGGGTCGCGGGGTGGGGGGGGGGGGCAATGATCCTCCCCCTAATTTATTTATTTTCTTTTTTTTTTTTTTTTTGACAATATCAATTTAATGTTAGGGGTACAAAATCCCTGGAGCAATAACGGTCCAGGACCCACATTGGTAATAATAATGGAGCTGGGATTTGAACCCACAACCCTTGGATTATTAACCCAACACACTAACCACTGAAGAACCCATCCATCCATTATCTTCCGCTTTATCCTATATTAGGGCCGCGGGGGGGGTTCCCCATGCCCATCCAGGGGAGAACGTTTCGGGCGCTGGGCAGATACACCCAGGACAGGGTGCCAATCTATCGCTGGGCACACTCACTCACTCACTCACACAGACACATACACACTCTATATGGGGCAATTTGGATAACTCAATTGACTTGATCCATGTTTGTGGACTTTGATTTTTCAATTGACTTGATCCTGTGGGTGGAAACCGGAGAACCCCACGCGGACACGGGGAAAACATGGAAATTCCACCCAGATGGGGATTTGAACCGGGAATCCGGGAATCGCTGAGAGGCGAACGTGCTAACCACTAAGCCACCGTGCCGTCCCACTGAAGAACCACAATACTGAAATCAGTCCTTTAGTCAACCAACAATCATGTGTGCAGATCTTCTAAATTAAGTGTTCAGTGAATGCATTGCACAACATTAAATAAGAAGTATAATCTTATTTAACACAAAGGGATCACCTGTAGGGTGATATCAGTACCTGTAGGGTGATGGTATCATTGTAAGATTTTTAATTCAAGCGCATGAAAATAACAAAGTGTCTACAAAGTAAGTAAATATTAATCAATGATCCAATAGCAGACACAAGTTATATGAGAAAAATTAGAAGGCTTTCTATAGTATATAGTAAATATATAAGACATTGCTGAGACAGTGGTTAATCACAGTTTTTGTGAAAGGGAGGCGGAGCCAAGGAAATGAGGTGGTAACACTCCCCTGCTGTGTCTTTTGTTAATTATCCCTGTTTATTTGTGCAAAAGGATAAAGTAGAAGAGAACACCTCTCTGTGGGAGAGACAGACCTGGTACATGAGAGGCAGTGAGACAGTAGAGCTTTGTGTGTTGCTAAAATGTAAATTTAGCTTGTCAAATGGAAAGGGAGGACACAATAGGTGTGACAATTCAATCTGATTTCAATTTCACCTGTAAAACACTGCTACATGTAAATGTATATTTATTCATTCTAATCTTAATCTCAATAATACAGGTAACATATTAGAAACAAACATATTGTTTGTGAGTGTAGCACAGCGGCATTGGGGAGAAAAGGTAAAGTTGTTGACGATGGAATTTCTTAAATTTTTTTTTTAGATTTTCTTTAAATAGAACAATTTAAAGCACCTGACGTGGCTCCGCGTGAAGAACATGTGCAGGCTTTATAAGCGTAACATCTCATGCTGCATAGAGAAAGTTTCCCTGGACCGACAGGATTTCTGAGAGACATTTTTCGATGTGCAGTTTTCCCAAGAGTGATTTGGGCATTTAGATTTGGTGTCCAGTGGCCGCATGTTCTCCGAGTTAACTCTTAAGGATACAGAATGTCGTTCATCTAAAAGAAAGATTTGTTTATGCTTAATCTAGCACTAAGCCAGATATTTTGGTAATATTTCATAAAGAAATGTAAAAAATAACCAGCCTCAAAACTCAATCATGTTTGAAAGTATATCGAACAGTCCTGATCAATTTTCTTTTTCACATAAATTCAGATTTCAACATAAAAATGAATAAAATTATGTTGACCTGAAAAAAAAAAACAATCAAAGATGGCAGGTGTCCTGGTCCGTTTCGATCTTTCTCCACAGCTTGGGTATAAAATTGGATCATTAACCAAATATTCCATGTGAGTATGATACTTGTAAACCACTAGGGGGAGTACGCTAAATACGCTATGTTATATAAAACAAAATAGTGACGTCAGGTAGAATCGGGCCACCACATAGTTCAGCTTAGACTGCTAGCATCGTTCTATGACCATATCTGGCATTTCCTTTTTCATTAGATCAGTAAAAGAGCTGGGGACATTTGAAGAGTTAGGCACAAACCCAAGATACTGCCAGGCTAGATAAGTCATAAAGTGATCTATTTTGCCAATTGTAGTCACACACAAATTTCTCCTTCACATTTAACCCATCTTTGCAGTGAAACACACACATACACACACTGAGTGAAGTGAGCCGACATGTCCGTAGCAGTGGGCAGCCCTGTACACAACGTCCGAGGAGCAACTAGGGTTAGGTGCCTTGCCCAAGGGCACTTCATTCATGGTACTTATCAAACCGGGGATCATCAGGTCGCAGGACTGGTTTCTTAACTAAAACTCCCTCAAATGAAAAACTGCTACACTTTGATTTTAGTCCTGGGTTGCAATTTCAGCAGATTTAAATTGAATCAGCAGTTAAAATAAAGTAGGACAATCTGCTTTAGCAATTGGATTTTGCCAACAGCTTTGGAATACAGACTGTGCAGCTGACAAAAAAGTTTTTTGGAGTACACTGCTGGGTAAGTTAGGTAAGTTTTTTTTAAAACTTCTGCCTTACTAATTTAATTATCTGGGATTGTTAAGCTAATTTGCTATCTTTTAGTTTTTAATATTCTTGTGCTTATATTATTCAGCTAGCTTAAACCAAGTGAATGCGCTTACATAACTAACTTAGCATAATGAAGTTAAGTTAGTTATTTATCATTTAAATAATTTTCTTTGCTTCTAGTTTTTTTTTATTTGACTAACATTTAACATGCTGGTCTTGGGGCAGAAGAATTTAACTGCAAAGTGAAAAAGTTATCTGTTTTGCCAACTGCGTCTAGTTCTGGTCTAAGGGCAGGCAAAACTAACTATACTGTGATGTACTGTACAGTGTGTGGTTGCTTTTTCCGGTAAGAGCAATGCGTAGTATAACAGCGCTGATAATAGAGCAAACAAAATGGAACTGCACTGTGTAGTGTAGAAGTAAACTACTGTATAATGTAGTTCTGCTATTAGAGCAGGATAAATTAACTGTATATAGTAGTGCCAATCCTGAGATAGTAGTAGTAGTAGGGCAGAATAAAATTTGTGTATAGTGTAATGCTGATCTTTGGGTGGGGGGAAATGTACTGTATTATATGATGTAGCTTTTAGGTCATGAGGTATTTACTGTATAGTGTAGTGTTTCTCTAGCAGAACAACAAATTTACTTTACTGTAATGTAGCTTTTGGGACATTATTATTTAGTACCGCCTATAAGTAAAGACAAATGTACCATGTAGTGCGCTAGTTTTTGGCCATGAGAAATGTACTGGATAACACTGCTAGTCTTGGGGCAAGAGAGCTATACTTCACAGTATTCTATATTCTATATTCTATATTTAAAGCCTGAAAGAATTAGTTTTAAACAAAAATTTTACCTCTTTAGTGTAGTAGATTTGTTTAGATCTGATTGTAATCCGAATTTTGGGCGGCATGGTGGCTTAGTGATTAGCACGTTCGCCTCTTAGCACTAGGGATTCCCGGTTCAAATACCCATCTGGGTGGAGTTTCCAAGTTCTCCCCGTGTCTGTGTGGGTTTCTTCCGGGTTCTCCGGTTTCCTCCCACAGTCCAAAAACATGGATAAAGTCAATTGAGTTCTCCAAATTGCCCCATATAGTGTGTGTATGTGTGCGTGTCTGGTGTGTGTGTGTGCCCAGCGATATATTGGCGCCCTGTCCTCGGTGTATCTGCCCAGCGCCCGAAACGTTCTTCACTGGATAGGCATGCGGAACCCCCCCATGACCCTAATATAGGACAAAGCGGAAGATAATGAATGAATGAATGAACGTAATCTGAATTTTTTTAAAAAAAAATTTATTTATGTCTTTTGGAGTGTATTTAAAGTGTGTTAAACAAACACTGAAAAAGCCTATGTTTTCAAGAAGGAAATGTAATTTATGCAGTTTTTATCAAAAAATTAAAAAAGGAAATTTACATTTACTTTAAACTTACTATATGTACTAAAAGGACTACTGTTATTATGACTATAAGCAATCTGGCATTGGAAGTAAAAGAAAACCAACAAAACCAGGGCTATTTTTTCAGGAACCTATGTATTTTTTGAATAATTAGGGATACCACATTTACAAGTGCTGTGGTGCATAAGATGTTCAAGAACAGAGCTTATGATGTGGCTTTAAAAAGAGCTATCATTTTCTGAAACTTGTGTTAATTGGACAGAAGGATTTGGTCATGCAAAAAAAAAGGTTGATTGTATATCAGAGAGTAAAAGAAAATTAATGTCTTCATTATTCTTGATGTCAAAGACTATATTAGTGTTAATATGCTAGTCACACCAGAGCTACAGATAATTTGTTTTAATCATCCATCAATTAATGAAAAAATGCAAAAACTGCTTCTCAGAGAACATCAAAATCACAAAATTTTGATGGATGCCATTTATATAAACATGTATATACAACTTATATGGCTATGTATTTCATGCATTTTATTTATGAAATTATAAACATATTTAAAGTACATATAATTAATAGTATGCTTATAACATACCTAGACAAGTGTTTATATTTTTCCACCATGTTTATCACTCTTCGTAGTTGTTTTGGCAATGGTGGATAATCATCAGGGCCCTCAGGGCCTTCTCTGTTGGCCTAAAAATATCTGAATCACAGACTGATATTAATTATATAAATACATATATCATTCCAAATGGTCGGTCTGCTTCCGTTTATAGCTTTCCCCTGGTTACACTGATTCCAGATGTGTATTTCCTTGTTAAAGCATTTAATCAATCACATTTCAGCAAACATTTGTTGCCAGGGTCAAAGAAATCCGCCTGGAGGCCCTCACTTTCAGTTCTGTGACCAGTAGCATAAAATTAATGTCCAACAAACTGTTTAATCAGATTATATGTTGGTGACACAAAGGCCGTTTTGTTAGCATATTCACTCCTTTGAATGGATAGTCAGAGAGTGTACCGCTCCTGTCGAGTGGACATTTTCAGCAAATTAAAAATTATGCCAGAAATATAACTTGAATTTCAGTATTGGATTTGATGGCAATAAAATAGAACTTCTTGATGGAACTAATTTAACTTTTTGAGTAAAAAGGAACATGTATTTTGTTTACAAATAATGGAGGATTGAGCACCAGATAGAGCATATTGAAGGCCTATGTAAAATGCATGACCCGCCACTGTGTTTTGGTGGTAAATATACAGTAAACTAGATTTTACTAGATTCTTGAATTTGCTTTGATTCCCACATGGGGATGACAAAGGTGCCATCTGCATGCCCATCATGCCTGTATTGTTTTCTCAAAAAAAATCCTACCACGGTGTACATTTACAATCCAAAGTCAAACTGATAAGTAAATAAGGAATTTTAAATTGCCCCTTGACATTTTTAATTTAAAACTGTAACTGTCAGGATAATGGTTTTGGAGTTGTCCAGACATCAAACTACAATACAATAAACATATGTTTTATTTTCATTTTGTCAGTGTTCTTTTTAGTACATGGAATAACTTTTTTCCAGCTTTTCATACTAAACCTCATTTTGTTTTCTTTTTTAGCAATCAATTGACTATTGCATGTTTTAAACTTTTCTACGGGAGTTTTCAGAATGGTACGGTTGATCATGATATTCAAACTGCGAGTTAACAAAAATATTTTGTATTGTCAGAAATATATAGGAAATTGGTGACTGCATGGTTGGATCTTTTCTTTAGTCTAATTTATTGCCCTTGATTTTATTCAGTTGATACGTTTTTCTATTTTCATATACAGAATGTTCCAATGTTGGGAAATAAACACATGGTATTATGTTTGCGTGACCTTTCCAGACCTGACTGGTAATGTATTATCAAACCGTGTCAACAGGAGAAACCATGGACAAACAGCTTCCTGTAGTCATTTAAAATTCAGACAGTATATGTTGTCCTTTATGGCTAACATTTAGTTAAATTCAAGCTTCAGTTAATTATGTTAATGAAACATATTCTCCATTTATATGTTTCAATGTTATGTTATGTTTCAAATTAAGCATAAAATTTATTCATGTCTCATATGAAAATGTTTATATTTTTCTGTAGAATACTGTTATTTAAATGACTGTGGTTCATTCCAGTATGGTCACTTTCAAGGTGAGGTAGAGAAATAAAGAGAGAGCAAGGGTGACAGGAGGGAGAGAGAGAAAGAAAAGAGAGATAAGCGGTTGTATATAAGGTAAGGTCAGTTGATATTTATTCATGTGGAAAGAGTGCATATGTTACCACAAAGTCAGTAAATAAAAAGTAACTGTTATTCATGAAGAGCTACAGCATTCTTTGTGTCTTTTTAAGTTTATTCCTAGTAGGAATTCATGCTGATGTTGTGTCGGAATTCAAAGATGAGCCTGAATGCTTGAAGTTCTTCTACAAAGAAAAAGTACCACAATGGGGATCCTCCACACAAGACACTGTCCGACTTTGCCAGCACTTCCAGAACCGGTTTCATTTTGCTACGTTGTATGATATGCACCATCGCATTGCAGTCTACTCTGCTTATGTTTTTGAGGCCAGCAATGGGGGAGGAAGGGAAAACCGCTGGTTTGTCGAACCTCAGGTGAGGAATGCAGGTGAAAAAAGAATACATAGCTTACATTTAAAAGTAAAGGCTGTGTTCATGAGAATAAGTAATATATTATTTATTGTGTAATCAGTGTTTTTTTATGTAACCGAATATGTGCATATAAGGTAATTATAACAAAATAAAGCATAAAATGTTATGAACACATGATGTTAATTTGTTTGGGACCAGAAAGAAATCAGTTGACATGATGGACATGAAAAAATTGATGACTACTTAATTAAAAAGTGTGTAACATTCATTAAACTGATTGATTGCACTGACTAAAAACCTTTGTTCCAATTAAAAGCTTTAGTATTGACTCAGGCATTTCATTATTTTGTAGTTAAATAAAAAAATTGCGATTTCCTATATCATATAAGGAAAATTAATTTGTGGAAAATTATCACTAATTATAGGGAAAATAATAGGCTGCATTACATGAAAAAGTAAATGTCTGAAATTTTTGCATAAACTAAGTAAGAGAATTTATGATACATGCATTTTTCAGCTTGTGAATCAGAACTGGGGAGGAGAAATGAAGGAGAGCTATTGGCTGGAAAAGGACTTTCCTGGTATTTTCCAGGGTGAGAGGCAGGCTCTGAATGAGGATTACACTTACTCAGGGTTCGACCGTGGTCATCTGAATCCGAATGGGCACCATGCAGGTACATACTGATGAGAAGTTTGGAAAAATATACTACAATTGAAATGTAAATAATATCGGGAAAGAAAATTATCCACAATTATAATTTAAATGACAACTTCACTATCATGGACAAAATTTTAGTTACCTTGTGGACAATTGTACGACTGTACAAAAGCTAGCTGATCACAGTTTATACTGAATACAAATCAGTTGTCTTTAATTTCATACATAATTAACTTTTGAAGTGAAAATGTTAAAGTAAACACATACTGCAGTGTTTAGTTCTCTACAGGCACTAATCTAAATATTTAACATGAACAGAAATTTGGACAAAACCAACAAAAGTTTACTTAATATAACAACTACAAATAATCTTTAAAATATTCAACTACTAACTACTTTAATTTAAATGTAATAAAATAATGTGAATTTATGCCTTAAAATGCAATTTTACATGTAGATCTTACTCCTGGTTCTTGTTCTGATATAACTTTACTAAACACTTATTTTATTGTACGTATGTAATGCAAATTTTACATTCTTAAATATTATAAATAAAATGTTTTAAGTTTCATTAATAGAATTAATGTATCTAAAATAATTAAGTAACCTATATTGTTATCTCTAATTTCTCATACCTTAATAATGTTCTGTTGGTTTCTTTTGCTCCTAGTGCCAGGTCGTAATGCTACATTCACCCTAACTAATGTAGTGCCCCAGAACCCTTTGCTGAACCAAAATGCTTGGGCTAAACATGAGTCTAACCTGGCAAAAATGTTTAAAGCTAATTGTGACAAGGCTTATGTTTTGGTTGGAGCCATTCCTTCTGCTGATGACTGGATCATCAAGAACAACATTAAACGCATTAATATCCCAAAGTACATATGGAATGCTTACTGCTGCATCGACAATAAAGGCTACCCTGTTCAAAGCGGGGCTGCAATTGCCCTCAATACTGAACAGAATCTGGTTCAAGAATACACACTCAGTGAGATGGCCAGCTTCCTTCAGCAATACTCTAACACCCCAGTGGACGAGCTGTTTCAGAATCAATGTCAGTAACATTACCTTGCAAGCCAAATTTCAGCAACACTATGTTACTATATATTCAGTTATAAGATCAGTCTGATTAAAGTATGAATATTTCTGATCAAATTCTACAACAATAAATATTAAAACAATTTGTTGAATTGTTTAATTTTAAGCAACACCCAGAATATGAGGAAGTGCAAATTTTTGACCCTGCACCAATTTCATAAGAACATCTACATGTCATACTAAAATATATTTTAAATAGTAATACACATTTAATCACTAGTTTATTTTCATTCATTCATTTGGGGGGGGGGGGGGGGGGGGGGGGGGGGGGGGGGGGGGGGGGGGGGGGGGGGGGGGGGGGGGGGGGGGGGGGGGGGGGGGGGGGGGGGGGGGGGGGGGGGCTCCGGGTTCTCCGGTTTCCTCCCACAGTCCAAAAACATGGAACAAGTTAATTGAATTCTCAAAATTGCCCCCTATAGAGTGTGTCTGTGTGAGTGAGTGTGTGCCCAGCGATGGATTGGCGCCCTGTCCTGGGTCTGTCTGCCCAGCGCCCGAGACGTTCTCCCCTGGATGGGCATGGGGAACCCCACCGCGACCCTAATAGAGGATAAGCGGAAGATAATGAATGAATGAATATTAAAGTTATTTAGATATTAATCTTAGATATTTTCTTAGATTAATTAAAACACTTATTTTAGGAACACTTCTTTAGAAGGTTGTAAAATTTGTAAAAATGTATTAAGTGTAGATTACTTTTGGTTTAGATTATCAATACTTATAAATATGATATTGAATATTTGTAGGCTACATTAATTTATTTTTTTTAGCTATATGACTTTATGCCTTGAACTTTTAATAGGAAAATTTGTGACATTTCTGCATTTAAAAATAAGTGTTATACAAATACATTTTGGGACAAACGTGTATTTTGGGTCACACTACTGGGTCACATTACAGTTGTTTACATTTTTTCTGAACACAGAACACATTTAAATATTGTTCCTGAACTGGCTGTCAATACAAAAACCTGTTGTGTATTTGTAACCAAAAAAAAAAAACATTATTTTGTACAAAAAAAGTATTAATAATTAGATTTAATGTATTGTTTATATTTTAACGTTAATTAATACATTTTATTTAATGTACTTGTTTAATGAAATATATTTAATATATTATCAGTGGGCGGTAAGGTGGCTTAGTGGTTAGCACGTTCGCCTCTCAGCACTAGGGATTCCCGGTTCGAATCCCCATCTGGGTGGAGTTTCCATGTTCTCCCCGTGTCTGCATGGGTTTCCTCCGGGTTCTAAGGATTTCTCCCACAGTCCAAAAACATGGATCAAGTCAATTGAATTCTCAAAATTTGCCCATATATAGTGTGTCTGTGTGAGTGTGTGTGTGCCCAGTGATGGATTGGCGCCCTGTCTTGGGTCTGCCCAGGGCCCGAGACGTTCTCCCCTGGATGGGCATGGGGAACCCCACCGCGACCCTAATAGAGGATAAAGCGGGAGAAAATGAATGAATGAATATTATCAGTGATGCAGTTATAACAATAGAGACGTTTTCGAATCAAGTAGTTTTTGACACAAACTTTATTAAAATTATTTTTTTAAACTATTTGTGATATTATATGGTAAGTACCCGTTCGGCTTCTTGTTTGTTATTCTAAGTTTATTCTTATTATAGTTATTTTAATTTGCTGTGCTTATGTGAACATGCGTAAAGTTCAATTTCGATTAGTAATGTCTAAAATTGGAGTTTGTCTGCGATCAGCTCTCTTGGTCTTTCGTACATGAGTGGCTTCCTGTCGACGGTGTGGATTTGTCTCGTTTGTCAACAAGAGTTCTGTTCTTTAAAAAAACTAAACAACAAACAGACAAAAGATACAGGCGTGTAGTTGATCGACTCGGTTATTGTTGGTTTATAAGTCATGCAGTGTTCACTAATCAGCGCAATGGGCCAAACGCTTCAGCTGTGTGACGGACGGGCTGTGCTTTTCGGTCGCGGTCCTGAATCTGGAGTAAAGGACAAAAAATGTTCTCGACATCAAGGTAAACACTCAATGCAAAGACACACCAACACGAACGCGTTCTACACACTACAAACTAACGACTACAAACCCTAACGTAAAGATGGTTGGAGAAGTTTGGACACAGCTGAAATTCTGATGTAGTCGGTGTAAAGCGAGAAGCCCAAAGCATATACTGTTTACAACGTTTCACTGCCTTAATCACGCAAAGTTTGTTGTCAGAATCTTAGAAATGATACTAAAAATTTTGATGAACAACCTTTGCAATAACATTTAATAAACTTAAACTTAGCACTTGCGGATAAGATTTCCACCTGTCCCGTAAAATACGGTATCGTCCCGTATTTGGAAAACAAATGTTGCGTCCAGTACTAAACAAATACGGGATGTGATTTGTTGCGTATTTCTATTATGCAACATTAAAGCTAAATCTGACATTCATTCATTCGTTCATTATCTTCCGCTTTATCCTTTATTAGGGTCGCGGTGGGGTTCCCCATGCCTATCCAAGGGATAACGTCTCGGGCGCTGGGCATAGACCCAGGACAGGGCGCCAATCCATCGCTGGGCACACACTCACTCATACAGACACTCTCTATATGGGGCAATTTTGAGAATTCAATTAACTTGATCCATGTTTTTGGACTGTGGGAGGAAACCGGAGGAAACCCACGCAGACACGGGGAGAACATGGAAACTCCACCCAGATGGGGATTCGAACCGGGAATCCCTAGTGCTGAGAGGCGAACGTGCTAACCACTAAGCCACCGAGCTAAATCTGACAATAATGAGTAAAAGCTCCCTCGGCTCCGCTTCTCCAAAGCCAGGTGTAACACAGAATTCTGTGACCAACGAATTCTGTGACCTTAGAGGGCGCTGTAGTCAATTTAGACCCCAAAATCACATTTGCGAAGTAAAAATGTTTTCTATTCATATATGTATATATTTCGTAGAAATATACAAAATTTTATTGTGTATTTTGTGTCAAAATGTTTGTATTTGTGAGGCATTGTAATGATTACGTAAGTAAAATTATTCATTTGGATGACCTGCCTTCCCATCAGTCATAAGGCAAATACTACTGAATTGAAATAACAATTTGTCATTGTCTCACTCCTCCGTTCTTGGCTACCTCAGCTAGTTATGCTTACATTTTAAAAGTTTATCATTGCACACTCCACACAAACAGATTAACTGATCAATTTTATTAACTGCAGTTTATAAGAAAATGTGTTTATTGGTAATAATAAAGCTTTTTAAGCTTTAAGTAAGATTGGTTGCTTTCTTGATAAGACCTTAACTTACAACACAGATCACATAATAAAGCATACCATTGATGTCAGGCCCGGGGTGATCATGGCCCAGAGGACCTGTGACGGGCATCCCTTATTTTCATTTCTAAAAGTTGGCGACCCTACTAGGTGGGCTAATGACAACATTTGAGATTCCAAATTTCAGTTGACTACATTAATGCTTTTACTACAAAAAGTGAATTTCAATATTTGCAGGACCAGCATGTTTATTATATAAGTGCTGTATTCTAATCTCTCTCTCTCTCTTCTGCTTTAGTTAAGCTTGTTGCTGATTATGCCAACAAAGAGGTTCTGGTTACACAGGTAAATAAATAGTTAAATGGAGTCCTTTATTAAATATAAGATCCACACATTAAATTTAAAGAAGCCTGCTTTAATGACTAGCCTGACTTAACTTTTTACAGCTTGGAGCAAACCCCTCATCATTGGATGACCGATCTCTGGGTCGTGGTCAGTCTGGCAGACTGAGTTCAAATGGCACACTCTACCTTGTCAATCAGAGTTACCCATTCACTGTGCAGTTTTCTGGTCCAACAAATACAGCATCTTCCTTCCAGAAAACAAAGGAGAATAAAAGAGGAGATGATCAGGAACACAGGCAGAGTTCTTTTGAAAGTTCAGCTGAGAAAGTTGTATCTAAGAGGAACATCCAGTCTTACTTTGTGTCCTCACCTAAAAAGGTATTTGTGCTTTACAGGGTTTTGTGATCAGGATATCTAGGTATTGTGAACTTTACGGTGTTGAAACAGCAAAAAAATATTTTCTTTATTTTCTTTTTTTTTTTTTTTGTTAGACAACAAAAAGGTCTCTCAGCTCTGAGGATGATGCAGCAACTTCCAAGCGCGTTCGCCATGAGGGATCTGATGAAGAAGATGATGAAAATTGGGCAGAGGAGAATCTCTGGCAGCTGCAGAAGTTTGCACAGAAAGCAGTTACCCAGCAATTATCACCAAAACTTACTACCGCTGAACCCTCATCCTGCTCAAAAAGTCACTGGGAGCAAATTGGCAACCTTATGATTTACAGTGCAGCTGGGGTCAGTGGAAGCTGCAAGGTAAAAACTGAGTTTATTGCATTTATGCTGATGGACTTAACCTGAAATTTACCTAACAGAAATCCATTATGCATACAACTCATTTTTAAATACTTCACATTTTAGTTTTCTGTCTAATCTATTAAGTTAATTAATAAGGTAAAAAAATAGTGAACAGACTTACTTTGCCAAAAATATACTATGTTGTATAAACCATGTTTGATTTTAATCTATTTTCATTTAGGTTGCAGGCTTTGATTTAGATGGCTGTATTATTACTACAAAGTCAGGGAAGGTGTTTCCCACAAGCCCAGATGATTGGAGGTAAGTTGAATAAACTCAAAAAGGTCTCCTATTGTGCATTTTAAAAAAAATTCTTGTTTGTTTTTCTCCTACTTAATACTTTGTAGGATTCTTTTCCCAGAGATACAGCCCAAACTTGCCAGTCTCTTAAAAAATGGGTTTAAGGTAATTCCACAGTAGACACTAACAAAGATCTAAAATAGTTTGGTTTATGAGTGAATTAATTAAATTATTCTGTTTCTTTTCACCTGCCTGTTTCAGGTGGTGTTTTTTACCAATCAAATGGGGATTGCTCGGGGCAAACTCAGACCAGAGGTGTTCAAGTCAAAAGTTGAAGACATACTTCAAACATTGAAACTGCCTATACAGGTTTGTCAGGAGTCGTATTCATTATGTCATATTGCTGATGCATTAGGGCTGAACAATACTTAGGCATGTGCAGTGCTGTTAAAAGCATTTGTCTTGTTTACAATGTAGCCCTTAATCTTCATTGCTGAAGGTGTACTGTATCATGACTGACACTGTATTCTAATCTCAACCATCAAATTGGGATAGTTCCTTTGGATAAAATCGTCTGCAAAATGGCGCAAAATGCTTTTAATCATGCCAACAGATTAAGAAACTAAAATCCTTTTTTTGTAAAAAATAAATAAATAAATAAATAAAAAATGTCCAATGTCAAATGTCATTTGTACTTAACAAATGAAAATTAACAAGTGAAATGTATATTGCATTTAGTTGCATAATAAATCTGCACCCTTATATACACTTACACTTAATTATGCGCACACATATATTCCCCTAAGAAAGCCAAAACCTTATATTTTCTAAAATATTCAGGTTTAAGCCTTTTTAACATATTGCATTGATAATATTTGGATTATTCAGTAATAAATTTAAACTCAAAGTACAATTCAATTATACAGCCTAATAATTGTGCACACTGTGTATGGTGTATGTATTCATGATATTAATTAATACTGTTGGTGTACATAAATTAAATTGTTAGAATTAGCTACATTGTGTTTATGCAAGTGTATATCACCCACCTTGTGTATTTTAGGTCTTTGTTGCAGCTGGTCCAGGTATTTATAGAAAACCTGTCACAGGAATGTGGGAGCACTTGTGTGAGAAGGTAAGATCTATTTATAATGTGATTAGTGTTGTTTTAAATGTATAGAAATTCATCTTAATAAAATTTTGTAAATATTATCAGTAATGGTACTTTGAATCCTCATGCTCAGTATTTATGTACTAAAAATTATTTACATTCTAAGATGGTAATCTTAGTTGTGGTCATAGAATTACTAAAGTCTCCCCTGAAGCATATTGAGTGAAAAGTAACGAAACACCATAGACCATAGTTGTAAATAAATTGGCGGGCAGACACACAGGCAAACATCTCACCAAGAGAGTTTGGAATAAAGAGGAAAACATTACAACATGAATGTGAAAGTGGTTGCAATCAGTATAAAAAATGTTGTTTTAAATACAGGGCATCCACCTCGGGTAAAACCATTCACATTATCTTATGTTGAGGCACACCTACAACAGAATGTCCAACAAAACAGTGCATAGTTTATCCAGATAGTAGAGGCAAAATGTAAAATGTTAAGAAATCAATAACAACACTGTTAGAATCCTGGAAATGGAAGATTTTGTCAAATGTGTCATATAGACATATTCAGTATTAAGTTATAAAACAGGTGAAATGTATGTTACTTTTATATTTTACAGACAAATAATGGAATAAATATAGACAAATCTCAGAGTTTCTATGCTGGAGGTAAGTTTCTATTTAAAACCATTCGATGATATAATTTAAACATCAACTCTTATGATATCTTTTTTCTTTTTGTGTATTAGAATCTATTAAGTGGTCATTATAGTGTAAAACTAAAATCCTAAATTGCTAAATATTGAGCTTTAAGGTTGTTTATTTGTTGCTACAGTGAACTGGTTGTGAGATAAAAGCTCCTGAAAAGAAACAATAAAATCCACTTGCATAGTATTCTAACACAATGGAATTCCAAAAATATCTGATTATTTGATGTAAACACATGTCTGGGTGATATGGAAAAGGAATTCCTATACGCACTTACTAGATTTGTGTATTTATTTACTGTTTTTTATGTTTATAAGTTTACATTTACTTTTCTTTTTGAAATAGATGCTGCAGGCCGCCCTGCGAACTGGGCTCCGGGAAAAAAGAAAAAGGACTTCTCCTGTAGTGACAGGCTGGTAGGAGAGAAGCTTTTCTCACATTCAGTTTGAAAGAAAGGGAATGAAAAGAAAATAAAGCAAACAAAATCATTGTTTAAAAATCATTTTCCCTGAAAATGATCAATAGAAATGTATGGGACACATGGTATTTATTTATCCCTTCCAAAACATTCATTCATTCATTCATTCATTATCTCCCGCTTATCCTCTATTAGGGTCGCGGTGGGGTTCCCCATGCCCATCCAGGGGAGAACGTCTCGGGCGCTGGGCAGATAGACCCAGGACAGGGCGCCAATCCATCGCTGGGCACACACTCACTCACACACACTATATGGGGCAATTTGGAGATCTCAATTGACTTAATCCATGTTTTTGGACTGTGGGAGGAAACCGGAGAACCCGGAGGAAACCCACGCAGACACGGGGAGAACATGGAAACTCCACCCAGATGGGGATTCGAACCGGGAATCCCTAGTGCTGAGAGGCGAACGTGCTAACGACTAAGCCACCGTGCCGCCCTCCTCCCAAAACAATGAACATTAATTTGTAGTTCCCTTTTTGCTGCCGTACATGCATTTACTGATCTGTGGTCTTATTTTTTACATCATTATGTAAACTGTTTGTGAGAATTTATTAAAAAATAAATTCAAGAATTTATTCATTTATTCAAAACAGCAACTGAGAAAAACACAGATGTTTTTGACTTTTTCCAATTTTGATGTCCTTATTCATCTTAAAAGTATTAGTTACAAATGCAACCCACTGTATGTCTTTTAAACTTATAAGCATGCATTTTATCAAAGCCTACTATTTCCTATAGTAGCTCTCTGTTGGAAAGCATATGAAATGTCTAAAGTTTGACATTTTTGACAGAATTTACATTTGTAATGTAAATTTTTGTATAGATCAAAATAAATGATCACATTTAAGTGATTAATATTAATATTTTTTGCTGCTAGTTTGCACTGAACATTGGCCTGCAGTTCCATACTCCTGAGGAGTTTTTCTTGGGATGGAAAGCTGCAACATACAATCTGCCATCTTTTGATCCGGTGAGTTATTTACATTAGATATGTTTTAATTTTGTCCAATTTTTTGTTCTTTTTTTATTTTTTAGTTTTGTTCATGTAATTTAAATCATTCAAGTAATGAATCAGTGGGCATTGGGTTTGTGGAGGCTTACCACAGTTCCACCCTTAATTTGTATTCTCTGTAATTTTTATTTTAATTGTAAATACTGCAAATAGTGGATTCTTCGGCAGAGGTCAAGTCTAATGAACAGATAAAAGCAAATAGCAAAATAGACTAGAGTTTTAAAAAGCTACTTAGGTAAATGAGTTACTCATTATCATTGCATTATACCAATATATAATATGCTATTGTTCTATACCTAAGGTCCAGCCAAATAGCACACTGCCGTTTGTTTAATTATTAATCAAGAGAGATATTTTATTTAAACATTAAATAAGTTGTACATAATAAAAGTGCTGAGTTCGACAATAAAAGTCATAGATTTATAAGTTAAAGAATACAGATTTCTTTCAGATTAATGTTCACTTGCTTTTTAGAGATCATTGGACCCAAAGGCACATCTTTATGACCCTTCAAATGCCATGCTCACTTCTACCAAACAAGATGTCATTGTCACTGTTGGATTTCCTGGAGGTAATTTATGATGATGATGATGATCATGATTATTGTTATTATTATTTTTCCCCCAAAACAATATAATCAACCATTTTATATTTTTGCAGCTGGAAAATCCACATTTATTCATACCCACATAGTTCCGAAGGGTTATGTATATGTCAACAGGGTAAGTCGTTAATGACTAACAAAACTTACATATTGTTAAAATACATAAGCAAAAGTCAGTCTGTTATTCTAACTAACAGTTTTAAAAACAGTAATCAAGGAACAACAACCAGGTTCAAATGGCCGTAGCAGCACTGACACATTATCAGTGTGTTAATAGTAGCATTAGAGTATAAAGTGCAATCACGTTATTTGTTTAAGTTGCATTGTTAGGCTGAGTACCGTTAACAATCTATGGTGTATTTTAATCAGATAGTGGATCATGATGAAAATTATATACAGAATTGTTGTCTCTAGCTGTGTTTAAGGGGTGCTATGGATCTAGTGGTACAGTGGTTAAGGCACCTGTCCAGAACAAACTAGTCCCGAACCTGCCAAACTACAACTTTGTTTAACCCTTTACCTCACTATCTGTTAGTGTTCCTGTGGTTGTGGGTGTATTAATTTTCTGTTAAAGTAACATTAAATTGGTAAATCTTTATTTATAAAAATATAATATTTGAAAGGCACACACTCTGTTTGTCTAAATTTGAATTGAAATGTTTTAGTTGTTGAGGTGTATAACTTTTATTTATTTATTTTTTAATCCATCCATCCATTATCTTCCGCTTTATCCTATATTATGGTCGCGGGGGGTTCCCCATGCCCATCCAGGGGAGAACGTTTCGGTTGCTGGGCAGATACACCCAGTAGAGGACGCCAATCTATCGCTGGGCACACACTCACTCACACAGACATACACACTCTATATGGGGCAATTTGGAGAACTCAATTGACTTGATCCATGTTTTTGGACTGTGGGAGGAAACCGGAGAAACCCACGCGGACATGGGGAGAACATGGAAACTCCACCCAGATGGAGATTCGAACCAGGAATCCCTAGCGCTGAGAGGCGAACGTGCTAACCACTAAGCCACCGTGCTGCCCAGTTAACATATTGTACATTTAATTAAAATTAGATAAGATTAAAATAAAAGGGTAGTCATTCACACTTTTTCCCTCGATTTACTCAAGTCATGTCATTTGTAGGACACACTGGGCTCCTGGCAGCACTGTGTGTCTGCGTGTGAGCGAGCGCTGAAGGAAGGGCGAAGTGTTGTTGTGGACAACACTAATCCTGATGTAGAATCCAGAAAAAGGTATTTGGGTTTGCTTTCACATTGTTCGCATACGTTTTAAGAAATTGCTTGACAATGAGCAGTTTGATATCATATTCTTTTCTTGGCAGGTATGTGGACATCAGCCAGAGTGTTGGAGTTCCTTGCAGATGCTTCAACTTTACAGCATCATTGGAACAGGCCAAGCATAATAACAGGGTGGGTACTTTTGTAAATAGTATTAAGAGTAAAGACATGATTTAACTTCTAAACCTTAAGTGTCTTAATGTTTATTATGATTTTGTGTTCATTTTATTATATCGCAGAATATTATTAAATATTTGCATTAGATTTCTGAAGTGCTTGCATTTAATTTACTCTACATCTGTTGATTACTTTGCTGTTGTAAATAAAACTTTGCTGTTGTAAATATTTTTGCTGGATTGATTCTGGACTTATAACTTTTTCTTTGGTAAAGTTCCGTGAGATGGATGCCTCAGCCACCAAGCATGCTCCTGTTAATGACATGGTCTTTCACAGCTACAAGTATGTAAATTTTGTAACTGTACCATATTTTTGTGAACAGTAGTTAATTTAACATTATCATATACATTAACATTTGTGTTGTGGGTTTTTCTCTTTCTTGCTTTCTCTCCCTCTGTATGTGTATGTGTGTTCATGCGCATATGTCCGTCCATTTGTGTCTGTATAGAAAGAAGTTTGTGACTCCTGCTCTGTCAGAGGGATTCTCTGAAATCCTGCAGATCCACTTTGTGCCCACTTTTACTGACCGACGATCTGAGGCTCTATTTAAACAGTTCTCTGAGGGCTGATCATTGTTTCAACACAGACATCTAAATCAGGAATGAGTAATATATTTAGGCAAATTATTGTTTTTAGTACTTTTTTTAGTACAGTACTTTTTAGTCAATAATTAATTAACCCATAATTCTTCATATTCATTTTATTTTTTTGCTTTCACTTCAGTTTAACAAATTGTTTTTAGAAGGCCCTGGTGTTTATTGGAAAATGATAACAAATTCATTGAAGTTTTACAAGAAATGAAATTAAAGTTTAATTTGATAATAATCTTTTCTTTCCTGGTATTAATTATATATTACACACACACACACACACACATATACATACTGCCTGACCAAAAAAAAGTCACTTTTATATTTCCTTGGACTGCCTTGTCATTGTTTCCACAAACTTCTGCAATGTCACCACATTTATTTCTGTTCAAAGTCTCATTAATTTTTGCCTAAGATATTTTAATAATAATGGAAGATACAGTGGGTTGCAAAAGTATTCATACCCCTTGAACTTTGCCATATTTTGTCACATTACAACCACAAACATAAATATATTTCACTGGAATTTAATGTGAAAGACCAACACAAAGTGGTATACAATTGTGAAGTGGAATGAAAGTTATACATGAATCAACAATTTTTTTACAAATAAAAAACTGAAAAGTGCGATGTGCAAAATTATTCAGCCCCCNGTTCCACAAAGTATTGACTCAGGGGGGCTGAATAATTTTGCACATCGCACTTTTCAGTTTTTTATTTGTAAAAAAATTGTTGATTCATGTATAACTTTCATTCCACTTCACAATTGTATACCACTTTGTGTTGGTCTTTCACATTAAATTCCAGTAAAATATATTTATGTTTGTGGTTGTAATGTGACAAAATATGGAAAAGTTCAAGGGGTATGAATACTTTTGCAACCCACTGTATGGACCAATGTGGGAAAATGTTGTTTATTGCTCCCTTACCCACTCAAAATTTAACTATGCGAACAGATCTTTTCCAAAACCATGATTTCGGCATGATTGTACAAAAATGAAAAGCTACCCTTACAGTTAACTTGTTGCCAACTGAAACATAATCATCCATTAATTAAATTTTCCAAAGGGAGGTTCTTAACTATTTGATTAGTTTGATCTTTTTTGTGTGTTTGTGTACACCAAAAATTTTACAGCACACAAATACATTTTGGCATAGTTTAATGTCTAAAATGTACTTTAAAATTAAAGCAAATATACAAGTGAGAAAGGATTAATCAAGAGTAAAAAAAAAGCATCTGCATGCTTAATTGCAAATTTTGTGGGTAGTTAAATTCTAAAATCTTTGGAACCTCTGGGTGGCGCTATTTTATAACCCGACCATGTCCACATTTGCACAGAAAGACGAGCAATGCTATGACCTTTACGATTTGTTTCATTGACTAGATTTGCAAAAGATTTGAAAAAAGAGCTTGACATTCTGAAATTAATTTACAATGAGCTGTTCTCAATTTTAAACCAGTGTGCAGACTTATGGAACCAGAGATGAAATGTTACTGATACTGCCTTTAGAACATGTAGATTTTTATTATTAAGCCCTAACTCTTAACTTTCCAAATCTATAAGTCATCCTTTTCCAGTTAGATGAAATCTTCATGACCGAACTGGAAATCGGAGCCTGTCTGCTCACCTGAGGCCTCACTGAACCCTGTCTGCACTCCTTAGATCACACCGCAGCCAGACTGCTTTACAGAAGCCACAACTGTTTTCGCTTACATTTTCCCCGACTGCACTCCTAAGGCTGAAATTAAGCTCGTCTGCACTCCTGAGGCTAAAATGAAGCCCGCCTGCACTCTGAGGCCGCACCAGAACACACCTGCCCTCATGAGGCCACTCATCAGACCCAGTGAGTGACACCAGCAAACAGGCAAGTGTATTAACAAAAAGGCTTTTTATTAGCCACATTACTAACACTATCATAATGCTGTGGTTGCACGGTCATACAAAGGCACACAGATTCACGTAGTCACGATCTCTTCTTCCTTTCAGCTTTTTTACTGCACACAGTAGAAGAGATAATGACAGAAGTTATAAAAGATGGATGATGTGTTCCATTTAATCTCATCGGCCGCTCATTCACAGACTCCTCTCACCAATTTTTTCTCTCTGGATCATTTTGATCATGTTTTTAGACAACCTGCTTAGCACATTTATGTTAGCCTTGTGTTTTGCTTTAAAATGGGTTTTCTAATTTGAGTTTGAGAATCTTACTTTTAATTGTTTGACTCATTAGCGAACAACATTGAACTTCCCTGGTACGACATTACCTCATACCAACTTCTATTAACAAATGAAATTTAATTATACTCTTGTGCCACATTATTATTATTATTTTTTTACTTTGAACTGGGGCAGCACATGGCATAGGGTTAGCTTGTCTTCCTCTCAGTGTTGGAGATCCAGGTTTCGAATTTTGAACTGGGTGGAGTTTCCATGTTCTCCATGTTTCCACATGGGCTTTCTCTGGGTTCTCTGTTCTTCTTCCTCAGTCCAAAAACATAGTTTCAATGTGAATCTAAATCACTGTTATATAGTTTCCATGTCTGTGTGATTGAGTTTGTGCTAATTGCACTGTTCTGGCACTGTCTATCTGCCCAGTGCCCAAAATCTTCTCACCTGGATGGGCATGGGATACTCATAAAGGAGACTAATGGTTTTTTTTTCCCTTTCAACCTTTCATTTTAACCTTTGCCCCCTTTACTTAATCATTTTGGTAAGGGGACACTGACAATGGATAAACCTTGGTTTCCTAAAACTGGAACATCATATTAATGACATTTTTAAATTGGGTACTCATCTTATCTGTCAGAGTAATCATTTTCCTTTTTTAATGTTAATCACTATTGTTTTTTTGTAAATTGTGTAATATGCACTTTTTTTAGTTAAGATGAAAATGAATTGCCACAGTTGTATGTTGCTATTTTTCAAGGTTCTCTAAGATCTTATTCAATCTTTCAACAAATTTTGCAAGACCTACAAATAGTCTATTGGCCATTGTCGGATCTGCTAAATATATAAAAATTGCTTTGTCAAATTACTGGGGCCTACTGTGCAGGGCCTGAAGTTAATATTAAGTTTAAGAATTGGAAACTAACTTCCGACTTGCCTCTCTATTTTTGAAGGGGCTTACTGGGCTTCTCTCTTTGTTGAAATGCAAAAGTGGATGGCAATTGCAGGATGTCCCTGGACCTTTTCTTTTTGTAATTTCACTGAAAGGATTAAGTATTTGAAAAGAAGTTGGGGAAATACTAAAGACTTGTACCTAATCACTTCCCTCGATAATACCTCTTCATGGTTAAAGGAAAGTCTATGGAGATCAAAAGAACTTGTAAAAAAACAGTTTTTAGAGCATTATATGGATTTTAGACTTTATTTTAAAGATAAGTTCTAAAAAAACATAATGTGTCAATTAGCATTTTAAAGAGGTGTGGTAAATGTTAACTAAGTGCTATCAAGTTAAGACTTCAATACATAGCTCTTATGACTGCACAGATTTTTCTACAAAAAATGAATAAAAATGGATTCTATCCAATGCTAACTGTAAACTTGTGTTATTTATTAATAATGTTTGTAATTTGCCTGTAGTTATGTTATGTCTAGAAATGTAGGGTATTTAGATTATAATCAACCACTGACATGTGACTTTAACTGTATACTATTAGAGCCAAAGCTGAAAACTGTTAAATGCGTTATGTTTATTTTCACAGAACTATTTCTTACATACAAGTCCTGCTTAGTGGTCTTAAAGTGTTCATGTTTTGTTACTAAAAAGAGCTGAGAACACAATGATTTGATCCAGTTGTTACCTTTACCTTAAATATAAATAATATGCTATGTCCTCTAAAAGTTGTTTATTTTTAGCAATTAAGAGCAGATGACCACAGAACTAAATAAATGACTAAAGTACTTTACTATTTAACAGAGGTTAATGGTTTAAGTCCAGTGTTTAAATTATTTTTTAAAAATTTTTTAAATTTTTTTTTTTACTTTAAGTCACTCTTTGAGTACGTCTAATAAGTGCTATTAATGCAAATTGAAACTACACTTTAAAGGTTAAGTCTCACATGATTAACATTTTATGACCTTCAGATGTCTGTGTCTGCATCTTGTTAACTTTTATTGTTCTATTTGTGTGAATAGATAGACAAAAACAGACATATATTTTAAATATCTATCTTGAAATCAGAAATATTCAGAATTTCTAAATTAATTTAACCCAAAACGTTTATCAGATTTCAAACAATCCCTAGAAGCAACTAAAGCGAACAAAGTTAAACAAATTTTTGTACAAAATATTAGACTTCATAAATTTTTTTCGAGATAAATTATCACATACTACACATGTTGAGTGGCAAAATTATGTGAACTGTTAGGATTAGCAAAAAAATTAAAATTAAAATTAGTCAGGTGTTTTCAGTCAATGGGAGGATGACAAGAGTGAATATTTTATTTGCATTTACATAGAGACATTTAGCAGATGCTTTCAAAATAATATATTGTGTTTTGTTAAAGTGTATCATGACATGAACAGGACACCCAAATTAACTTTAAAGCATCTAAAGGCCTTTCCCAAACTGGCTAATGTTAATGTTCAAAAGTCCACCATAAGAAGAAGAATAAACTATGGCCTTCATAAAATAAAAAAAGCAATTCCTCTCCAAAAATTAACATTTCTGCTTTTTTGCAAAAAATCTAATGAGCAAATCAATGAAGCGCCTCCATAAACATGTTGTGAAGATCAGATTTCAATGTTCTTTAATGAATAATATAAAAATAGCAATAATAATTAAACAGTGCACTCACACCATATTTACATTTTGCATAATTTAAACTTCAATTTATGTGCTAACCATTAAGTTGTGCATATATTTTGTCTTTTACAGATATTCGTTTATTTTCTTTAAAAAATAAATAGCCATGTGTAAAATGTGTATTTCATTTGTTTAATTTTGTTGCATTTATTATGATTTTTTGATAAAAAATTTGAGTGGGATCACAAACTTTTAACCATCACTGTACATATCTGTACATATCGGGGTGTAAATGCACTACATCTTATAGATGTAGTGCATTTACACCCCGACAGTTTGATTTAACCACAAGTCATGAACTTGTGGTTAAGGAACCAGCCATGTGACCTAAAGGTCCCCGGTTTGATTTCCGGTTCCACCAAGTACCACGGCTGAAGTGCACCTGACCTCACTTGCGCTACCCGGACACCGTATTCAAGGCTGCCCACTGCTCCGGGCATGTGTGCTCATCTCACCAGTGTGTATATGGTTTGTTTCACTGCACTGATGGGTTTTAATGTGGAATCACTTTATTAGTTTAACACATAGACCATGTTTGTCTTATATCCAAAATAAAATAAATGTCAACACTGCAAAAAAATATTAAATAAAATACAATTTATAAGTAGAAAAACAAGAATGCCAGAATTAGAAAACAGGAGTCCATGGTCTTTTTGTTTAATTACACCCATCTGTTTGATTATGTTTCTACCAGCTTTGTGCACCTGGAAATATTTGACTAGTCATTCTTTCTTTTAAAAAAAGTTAATACTCATAAAAATTTGTGGTCATATAGAGTGCATTGCTCTATTTACAGCGTTTCCACAAGGAGTTGAATATACTTTGTGGCATTCAGTTAATCTACATACTCACAAAATTTTCAGGTTTCTGATAAAAAGAAACAACTCAAAAGATCCTGTACATACAGTAACATAGTAGGTGTAGTAAGTGTGGACTATTTTCATTAGTGTACTTTGTTTGATTATAACCGAACTTATCCCTTGGAATTTTAATGTGTTTGGAAGAAAAATTAGTAACGGATTATAAGAACAGGTAAGTTTATGTCCTTGAGTGACCAAACTACACTATATGAGCAAATTAAGAAAACAAATAGGACACAAAAAATGGTTAGCCATGGAAAAGAAGCAAAAATAAATGTTGTGCCCAGTTATTAGAAAGTAGCCCCAACTGGTCAATGAACACAAAATATTTTCACTTAAATCTAATAGGCCATTATTAAGAAGCATAAGTGAGGCTGAAACATTAATTTACACTTCAGCAGCATTAAATAACATAGTGTCCCAATTACTGTCACTTTCCTGCAGAGAATATGAATTTTCCCATTGTGGGACCATTAAAGGCATATCTTATCTTATAACAATCACTAATATGGGATTGTAAAACATGAACCTGTTTTTATATTGAACTGGTATTGCAATTAATAACACATAAACAATTTCTTTCTCCTTCATGATTTTAAGAAATATATATAAATGTAAGAATGTTTCCTTCGTGTGAAAAGGATTTCTTTTTAAGAAAAATGTCTATGGGTGGAGAGGCAGATTTGTATTCATGCTTTTTTGTGAATTTAAAATAATCAGAAACTAAAATACACTAACAGTGCTCAGGCAGCCAATTAAAGCCAGATCTATAGAGATTAACTTCATCTCTTTTACATAGTTTCAGATTATTTCACATGTGTGCAGCATAGTAAGTAAGAGAGATATACAAATTTGGGGTGACTGGGTATTTAGAGAGGGATGGTGATGGCAGTGATGAGGGGGGTAATTCCTTTACAGCAAGCAGATGTTAAGCTATGGCCAAATAGCTCCAGGCACTAAGTGAGACCTTAAATGTTGTAACAATGAATAAGAGCCTACACAGTTCACCCTACCCCCTCTTTGGGTTTAACCACCCACCCATTCCATGCAAGTGCACATTTCAGTGCTACTGAATAGCTATCAAAGACCAGCCATTAAGAGTACCAGCAGGGGCAAATTATGAAAAAGATTTGTACAGACAGGATAAGACTGAAGCAAAAGAAACAATGGTTAAAGATGTTACCGTTTGTGTTGCAAATCCCTAAATTTACATTGTGACGTAAACATATAAGGACTGCAAGATTTACTTTTGAATAATAAACTCTCAGAAACACACACACACACCTTGTGACCTGCACACTAAATTCAACAAGCCAACAAAATTAAATCTACTAAATTATGTTATAGGAGTAGGTAAATTTGTAGCAACACATGACATTTAAATACTGCATATATAACGTCTATTGTTTAAAATAGAAGGAAGCTTCATTAAACAACCCCTTAAGCAACTTTTTTTAATTAGACTTTAGTTGAACATCTTATGTCAACTTTTAGTTGATAAAGGATAAAATCCATTTTTTTCACCTACGGTGCATTTTTAATACAGGAAAGTATTTTTTTGTATACACCACGGGGCTTAGTGGTTAGCACGTTCGCCTCTCAGCGCTAGGGATTCCCGGTTCGAATCCCCATCTGGGTGGAGTTTCCATGTTCTTCCCGTGTCTGCGTGGGTTTCCTCCGGGTTCTGCGGTTTCCTCCCACAGTCCAAAAACATGGATCAAGTTCATTGAATTCTCAAAATTGCCCCATATAGAGTGTGTCTGTGTGAGTGAGTGTGTGCCCAGCGATGGATTGGCGCCCTGTCCTGGGTCTATCTGCCCAGCGCCCGAGACGTTCTCCCCTGGATGGGCATGGGGAACCCCACCGCGACCCTAATAGAGGATAAGCGGGAGATAATGAATGAATGAATATACACCACGATAGTAGCCTAAGACACCTATTTGGTGATTTAGGTACATTAATCTTGTTTTAGTTCATAAATAAAATGAATGCTTTCTTTATTTAGCTAATCATTTGTCATTTCACACATAGCTCAAATATCATAGAGGCATGTTTTATTTGACTATAAAGATAAAATGTATAGACAACAATCTTCTAAATATCTTACATTATTATTTTTAGTAGGAAACATGAAAAAAGGCTGTTTTTGTAGAATGGTGCTCATAACTGCATTTGTAAGGATTTGCTTAGGTTTTGTAGACTTTGTTAAATTTGAGGTAATTTGACACCTGTTGCCCCTAGGATTGGGCAGGGATTGCTAGCCCCTATCTCCTAAACATACTCTTTCAATCTTGGTGTACACACACACACTTAGGCACTTAACCTCCAGGCCAAGGCAAAGCAATCTGAAAGGTTTACCTTTTAGGCTGTCCTAAGTCTGCAACGTTTTGACTTGTCAAAGGGTGATTTCATTGCCTTTTTTCAGGACCTGTTAGATTGATGCCTTTCTCTCCACAATAAAAGATTATACCAAATTAAACCATTATTTTTTTGTTTTGGAATTTAACAGACATTGGAAAGTAAGAGATGCGAATACAAACCCATTTTAAGTCTCCTAATTTAAGGTAACTCTACATGCAAAGAAATGTTTTTCTAATAAGTTCATTTTTTAAAAGACAACCCTTTATAATAACTTTATAGATAGTACAACTGGTATTTTTTCATAAAAGAATTGTATGGAATGTGTAAACAACATTAAAAGGTCATCGTAAGTCACTGGGAATCAATATAATGGGGGTATAATGCCTATCCAAGAACCTTTTGTCACTTTACCCATGGACCTTTTTCACATGATATTCTTGAAGCATAGTTATTAGCATAAGAACAGTTTCTCAAGTGTGAATCGTTCTTTTCTTGATCTGGTATGTGGCAAAGCTTTTCTTATCAATGCAAAATCTAAATTGTATTGATTGTTGTTTATGGTATTTGGAAAGGGTGGGGGGGGGGTTGTTATTTTTAAAATCTGGTAATGGTTTCTCATTTGCAGGCCTAGACCTGCCCATATGTAGTACCCATTAAAACCGTATTGTTATTACTTTCCTAACATAATTAAAGTTTGCTATTTATAAACATGGCATGGCAATCATTACATGAAGAAAGGTTTATGTGAATGCATTGTTGTCCATATTCAAGAGGCTTTATAAATAAACACTGGCACATTTATCAAGGGAAACTTTAACCACGAAAAGTACATTTAGTAGATGAAAATCTACTCCAAATCTACCCATGGGTTTTATTGTTCAATAATTTAAACACACTGTCAATATAATTGTGTCACTCGAGATTTTGTAGTGTTAAAATAACAAATTTAGCTTTGATTTTTTTACAATTACATTTTAAAATGATTTTTTAACACTTTAGACTCATTATAATAAAGGTTTGATATTGTCTGTATACTAAAGTTTTTTAAATAAACCTAATTAAATTAAGGTGATTTTCTAATTGAGCACCACAGTATAGCTCTTGGTGGGAGAATAAAATAAGTTTAAAAAGCATAATAGTTGACAAGAATATTATTCCCTACTGATTCTCGAGGTACTTTACAACTAGCTATAATGAGAAAGTAAGACCATCAGTAAAAACAGTGGACCTTAACTAGTAATTTTAAAGACTTATTGAAAGTGTATTCTGTTTTAAATAGGATGTTTTCTACCTGGGAGTTTTCTTATTGGGAAATTCCCATTTGTTGCAATTCCAGCTTGAAAGTAAGGTAAACCTTATCAACACTTAATTAAAAATCAAATATGTATACTGATGTGTACATCTAAAATAATGAAAAGTTACTATTATATGCATGTTGTTTAGCATGAATTAATTTCTATTTAAATCGGATATATAAACAGCACTGACCGGTTTCTTCCTGTAGAGATGTTATTTGTATGTGCAAAATATTGCCTATTTTGTCACTGGGATAGATTTGTAAAGGCTAATGGCTAACCTGTGACTACTTTTCTTTCTTTTCCAACTTTTGTCCTGAAACCTAACCATTCCTGTGTTCAATGTTCGGCTTCTAAAGTAAATGGAGTGTAGTTTAAGGTCTACGAGGCAAAAATGTAACACTGAAATCAAGAGCCTGGACAGTGTAGCCTTTGTTAGGTTCATTCATATAATTTAATTGCTTGTGAATAATTTTTTTTGTTCTATTAGGTATCCCACTGCATATCCTCTCAAACTTGGGGCACTGGGAATCTTTGTTTAGTTATTCATAATTTATATAATAGGATGAGTTCTAGGGCAGTATTGCCTTTTGTCTGTTGACACTGTTGTGATTAAGGGTTAAAGTAAAATGGGTCTTTAGCCATCTTTCTTCTTTTTCCAAACAATCACCCCATCCCCCATAACTAAAACCCTCTGTTCACTCCTACTCACTTGGGGGGTGGGAACGTTGTTAGCCTAAGAACTTTTTACTCATTATGCTCTAAAAACCCTTTCGCTCAATCAGTGCAGAAGGAGGGCAAACTACCCCCATGCCTTTACACACAATCATCCCCCCTTGCTACCTCCTCCATCATCACCTTGCCTCAGCTTCCCTGATTAGACACAGTCTTATATTTAATGTTACAGTTAATTAATTTTACTCTACATAAACCACAGTTGGGTATGTACAATGTGATAATGTAAGTTTTTTTGTGCATGACTCAACAAAGCTTTATGATCTTTCTTTAAATGACAAAAAATGGGACTCTAGAGAACTCAAACATTGTATATTTAACAGCAGTTCATTTATCAATATATATATATATATATATATATATATATATATATATTCTCTATATAATATATAGTAAATAGTATAAGTATATGTAGCACATAACTATGTATACTATGTATAAAGTTGAGCTGCTGTGTGTTATATTAAAAATTATTAAGGACAAAAAGCACAATTATTAAAGACAAAAGTTGAGAGTAATGCCCTCCAGTTTATATAATGACCATGAAACCCTAAAACTCTTGAAATGTTGTAAGGCTTTTATTTTTATATGCTTAATGTCTATGAATATGTGTTCTAATTTAAGTGTCTCGAATAGCAATGCATTTTTTATGTAAACTGGACTTGGTAAAGCTGGGTCACAAAGGAACTCTTATGTCTCAAAAAGCTTTAGGAAAGATGACATCTTGGCCTACTCTAGCTTTACATTTGTATGGTTTAAGGATGCAATGAATGGAAACTTGTTATTGTGATGCACTTTAGGGGAAGAGGTTGAAATTATATTTTGTGTTGTGTTTTGTGTGTGCAATACAAAATACTTAAAAAAAAACAGCCTTAAAATTTTAATCAGCATTGTAGCCCTTGCAGTTACATATAGTTGTCAAATAAATGCAGATATTTAAATTACTTTTTAGTTTTTAGTCTTCTTCAGCTTATTCTCATGCTTGATGTGAACACATGGAGCCAGCTTTGTCTCCTATCACAGTAGGACCACAGCTACTATGTCTGTTGTCACCATGATGGGGGATATAAAATTCCTTTAATGTCAGCCAGTGGTGAAACTTTCAACACCTTTCACAGCTCATATCAGTTGCCTCTGGGGTTTTCTAGGTTCTACTTTTTGACAGCAACAGGTTGCTAAGGTAACTTGAGGAGACTTATCTAAATCTGATCAGAAAACATCCATTCTTTTGATTCTACATTAAAGACAATGTTAAACAATTAAACAAAGCTCATAGCACTGCGAATATTCTAAAAATTCGGATTACTCGCTTGCTATACTTTGATAAAATTACAACGCCAGTTCAGTTAATGCACAGAAAAACCAACACAAATCCAGAGTTACGTAATAAAATGGGGCCGTATAACAAATACATACAAATGGATTGATGTGATTATATTCTACACCATTCATGATCCCTACGTAGGAACTAGCGTTTAATTTGGAATGGAACCGACATCTGCGGCAGGCGGAGCAATCGATGAGGAGAAAAGTGCGCGCGGTGGGGGGTGTGGTCGCTTCAGCTCTTTAGCATAAAAACACACGTGGTTGTGTGAGAAAGGAGCTGAAAAGTTTGGGGGAATCGAGGGAAAGTAGCACAGAGCGTGGAAGCGGGTTGTAGAAACAAACTGCGCCGCTGGTAAATAAGCAAAACACGTCGATTGCGGACAGCGAGATGCCGTCATACGCACGCAACCAGTTTCTTGATATGGACGATCTTCTGTGCAAGGTAAACTTTTACTTCGCGGGGTTTTCTGTCGTTGGAAGGCAATGCCACTTGTGTTTATTCACACCTTTGAAAAACACACCAAGCCCCTGCTTATGATGACTAACGCAGTCCTGTTAAAACGAATATGTTGTATAATTTAGGCGAAGACGTTGGAATATAGTGTGACAAAAGTAGAATCACAGGCAAAATTAATGATGGCGTTAATGCGAGTTATTAACACAGTTGTAAGTAAAAAGTAGCCCGCGTTCGGTACGACGTAGGACTCTTTGTTGAGCTGTTAAACAGTTTTTCACACGTTTAACGTAATACTTGAATTAAACACGATGTCGTTGCTTAAAGTAATCAAAAGACTGCAGCGGTATCTTCCACCGGTTTAGTTGCGCCAATTCTATTATTGCGGTAAACGTTCATGTGTTAGTCACGCAGTTTCTAATGCTGGTGTTTTTAAACGTTTGGTGGCCAATGCGCATGCGCTTTTCGGTCTAGATCTCATCGTTGGCTCTTTGGTTCTTTTTAGTTTCCACGTGAATACACTCTGGTATACAATACATTAGTACACTAGTTATGTGTACTAACTTGCGTGTACCTTTTTTTTTGTGCCTCTAGCAACTTTTGAGTCTAGACATTGGAGTGCTGTCAAAGACTTCTGAATCAACTGTTGGATATAAAAACCATGGCAATTCCTGCACGTTTTCTTCAGTCCCAGAAGTCAAACCAGTAACACCTCATTGGATACAACCCAAAGAATCTCATTGGAGCCAGACTGCTTTTTTGTCAGACCGGTCCATCAGTATGGTGGAGGGTGATGTTGGAGGATTAGGTTGGGCATCAGATAACTTTGCAGCCATGACCACTGCAGCAGCGCTTGCCAGCTCCACATCTTCATTGTCTTCCAGTGCCACTTCATCACGTTACAAGACCGAACTGTGTCGTACTTTCACTGAAAGAGGCATGTGCAAATATGGCAGCAAGTGTCAGTTTGCACACGGAGCAGATGAGCTACGTGATATCAGTCGTCATCCCAAGTACAAGACAGAGCCATGCCGTACGTTTCACTCAATTGGCTTCTGCCCGTATGGCATCCGATGCCACTTTGTGCATAATAATGATGATGATATCCCACATCGGCCTCAACGACCCTCCTTTTCTACTAGTATTAAGCGGCCTCCGCTCCTCAAGCAGAGTTTTAGCTTTGCTGGATTTCCTTCAAACAGCCAGTCTCTAGAAACTCCACTCTCTCACTCTTCATTTCTTCCGAGGTTATCTACATCACCACCTTCTAAAGAAACCATCTCTGACCTTCTCACAATGGCGTTTCCAGAGTTAAGTCCCAGCCCTACCTTGGAGCCAATGTGTGATTCCTTTCAGCAGTTTTTACCGTCTCCTGATTCTGGCTACTCACAGTTCGACTCGACACCCACTGCTTCACCCTCCGAAACGGTGCCTGACACAAACAGTCAGTGCCTTGTGATCGGCACCCGGAGCCCATCACTCACCTCCCTTTCAGATAATGATGGTTGTTGCACAAGCTCTTCCAGTAGCTTGAGTGGCTCAGATTTTTCCTCTGTTTCTGATGCTGCTGCCAAGAGGCTGCCTATCTTTAGCCAGCTTTCAGTGCCAGATGATGGATTCTGCAGTGAGGGGAGTGCTAGCTTTTTCCTGTAGAACTGTTTAGTACACATGGCTTAAACTCTTTATACTGTGCAAATGCCATTTAAATTTGAGCTTGGACTTGGTGGACAGGTGTACATACCTAAAGGTTTGAAATCCAGTAACTTTTTTTTTTTTTTTTTTTTTTTTTTCCTGCTTCATTATTTTACTCGAGGATTACGGAAGAAGAAAACATGTTTTTTGTTTAAGAAACTGTATTTAAACTGAGTGACCGTACAAAGTTTATATAAAAGCCAAAGAAGATAGAATGTTCAGTAGCGTTTTCAGTCGTTTTTGAATAAATTGTAGGGTACCTTTTTGTTCCTGCCATAACATTGTTCTGAAAGCCTTTTATCTCATATGTAAATTAAGGAGTTCAAAATGTGAGCCTGGAATTTAAACTCTAGAATTGTGGTTCATCAATTGCATCTGCTATTTTGATCATGGACAGGTTGGTGTGGGGCTTCAGGTTTCTTTCTTTCTTTCTTTTTTTTTTTTTCTTTTTCTCCCCCAAGTACAGCTGGTTCTGACATGCTGTTATCCCCCCCCCCTTGTAAGGCTCCTGGTGTCATTTAGAGGTGTGGATGATCACTAGCATTTGATCACTAACATTTTTCCCCCTTTTTTTTTCTTTTTTTTCCCTTTCTTTTTTTTATTTATTTTATTGTATTTATAAAAAAACAGGTTGGTTCATAATGTTTTCTATTAAGGTTAATATATTTTCCCAGTTTTGTACTGAAAATAAATTTTTTTTTAAAAACTATGTTGTCTTTAAATGTTTGATCTAAACTAGTTGTACTATGGAGACTGTTTATGCCTTCACCAGTTTGATATTGTTTAGGATTTCTTACTACCTTTTAAGTTCTTAAGTTTTAATTTAGTAATTCTAGGACGATGAACTAGGTAATGCGGCTCTTATTTCCACTTCTAAATGATCGTTGTCATTTGCACTTTTTAAAAATGTATGTTTTGTATGTAAGTAAGGGTATTGCGTCCTGATACTGTTGTGAAAATGAACAATCAAGAAAAAAAAGCCTAGTTTTTGGGCCAAGTTCATAATACAGCCACTATTCTGCTGATTTTGCACTACAGACTACATATGTATTAAGTAAAAAGTACTTAATTTTGACTTTGGCCAACTTGTAACAATCAGCTCCGTTCATGACTGAATTGTCTAGAGGGACAATTCCTTTATGTGATGCTTTTTAGTTGGAGGGCAGAAGCAAAAGGGTTAAACTTACTGTTCCCCATTGTGCACATGGGGGATTCTACCACATTGCCTTGAGAGCTTTCACAAAGGCTGGCTGCATTCTCTTACAGGGTCCGGATCATGTGGAATCCCAAGCAGATGGCCACATTTACCGTGACTGCAGGTCAAACATATGCTCTGTAGCCTTGTGGATACAATGAAATCTTTCAGGGAATGGGATGGTAGTGGGGGAAGGGATGGTGGGAGCCTATAGAAAGACTCTCAACTTTGTTACAGTACTATAAGATTGACAAAAATAGGAGAGTGTTTCTAAATGAATAATCACTAATGGGTGACATAGAATGGAAAAACTAATTTGAGGTCAGCCTTTAGGACAGATAAAGATAATACCCATCAAACTGAAACAATGTAGTATTGGAAAGTGGGTGGACTAAAAATGCTAAACAAGTAGAAAACTATATTGGGCAATTCTATAAACAACTACTTTACCATTACTATATATATAGTGTATATATAAATATTGTGTGTGTGTGTATATATATATATATATATATACACACACACACAAATTCTAATATGGTTTCTGTTTAATGCGTATCGGTTCTGTACTAATTTTCTCCTAGTAAGTCCGGGTAGCCACCAGAGGGCAGCAGGCACAAAAAAATCGAATTAGTTGGGCCTATTTTCACTACATTAAGGGAAGTTCTGAATCAAAAACTTATTTTAAGGAATATTTTGAATGTGGTAATTTTTTGCATATATTTAAATTAAATCCATTTCTTTATCAGTATTTGGTGTTTTTTGTTTGCCAACCTTTTTTTATGTATTTATTTTCAATAGGATATTTGGATTGCAGGCCAATTAATCATGCATACACGCAGACATACACAGTATGTCTAGAAAGTCACATATTAAATTCTATAAGTCTATTTCAGCAGAGTTCTCTTGGTCTTTTTCAAATTTGGTAAGTAGAATCTGATCCATCTCCCCCAAATCCAGTGGTTAGGCTGTTGTAAAGATTGTGGGTTCAAATCCCAGGTCCACTGTCATTACCCATGTGGGTCCTTGAGCAAGGCTCTAAACACTTAAAAATTATTAAAAAAATTTTTTTTACCACTTCATAAACGTTTTAGCATAATTATCAGGCCATGATAAAAAAAAAAAATTTAAAGTGCTATTTTCTGAAGCCCCCATCTTTATAATTGCACCTTTTTAAAAAAATATCTAAAACAAGTCAAAATAAGATTGGCACCAAATGTGTATTTAGTAGATAAACTTTATGGTGATTTTTAAAATTTATTTATTGCTTTTGCTTACTAAATAATCTATTAATTATAAGATAATAGTATGAGTGCTCAATGGAGAGAAAGAATCCTTAGTTGCTAGTTTTCCTAATTTAATTTCACATCGCTGTGCATATCTAAGTTAAACAGTCGTCTGCATTACACATAGCTGAACATGCATTTCTAAGCTCATACAATCACACATCTATTATTTTGTTATCTGTGTATCATAGTTCAGTCTTTAATTTTTTTTTTAAGTTTTAATGTTCTAAAAAGCTACCATTTAATGTAGTATAGCCCAGACTATATTGCTCATTACCACAATAAAAAAATAGAGGATTTCCAACAATAAACATGGCCTTCATGTACTCAATTTAAGACTTTACACCCTGACATTGCCTTGATATCCCTGACCATTAAAATGTGTTTGAAGTTTGAGTTTTAGTTTAGGATTATGTGTTCTGGAAATTCCAGCAGTGAATTGCATTGCGTTTGAAAATGTTTTTTATGATACCTTTTTATAGAATTAGTTTAATTAAAATGAACTATAATGAATGTCGGCATTGGCATATAGTAAAAAATGGCATCACTGGGGAGGCTTATTGAGGTAATCGAATTTGTGAAATATTGTGAAAAATCATACTTTTTAAAGAAGTGTTGGTTATAACATTTCACTGTATTATGCAAGAGACATACTGTTTAGCAAGTGGGGGCTTATGTTTGGTAATAGTGACTCACCATGATGGACACAATCAATCAAAGTTACTGGCTTTTTGCAAATGATGATATGTATCTTGTACTTAATATGCTTCATGCTCAGTTCCATTTTTTTTCTGTTAGTGTTGTGCAGACATTTCCTTTCTTCTAACTGAGTTAAAATGTGCTGTTTGGCTGTCCAAATACCCAGTTGTGAAGCATAATCTGTGTGAGTATTTGTCTCACAGTTTTAAATCCTATAAAAGGTACTAATAATGTCCATTATATCTTTCAGTTCTGATTGTTATTATAAAAGAAAACTTGAGATGGCAGCTATCATTGCTCATACTGTACAGTGTAATGTCTGTTGCAGTGTGGCTGGGAAACTGAAGGAAATAGTTTGAGTTAGCAGTTTGTTAGTGTGTTAAGCCACTAACCATTGTAGGTACACTAAAAAGTGCCATTTTTGGTTTGTTTTAGTTCATTTATTCATTCATTATCTCCCGCTTATCCTCTATTAGGGTCGTGGTGGGGTTCTCCATGCCCATCCAGGGAAGAGCGTCTCGGGGGCTGGGCAGGTCGACCCAGGACAGGGCGCCAATCCATCGCTGGGCACACAATCACACAGACACACTCTATATGGGGCAATTTTAAGAATTCAATTGACTTAATCCATGTTTTTGGACTGTGGGAGGAAACCGGAGAACCCGGAGGAAACCCATACAGACACGGGGAGAACATGGAAACTCCACCCCGATGGGGATTCGAACCAGGAATCCCTAGCGCTGAGAGGCGAACGTGCTAACCACTAAGCCACCGTGCCGCCGGTTTGTTTTAGTGTGGCATTTAAAGTTTTTTTGAGTTTACCTCTTTATTTTGCAATTTGTATATGTTAAAATGTTAGTCAGAACAACACAGCAATTAGAGCTTTTGCCTCACAGTGTGAAGACTGCGTAGACTGCATGGGTTTCCAGGTGCCTTCAACAACAAACAACATATCACTTACTGGTAAATTGGAAATACTAAATTGACCTAGCTATTTGAGGTGTACATATTAGGTCATGTGTCTCGGTAGAAAGGTGAGTTGCATCAGGAAAGGAATTTTAGTTAATGTACATATACAGACCCTCCAAAAGGTCACTTCTGATTTGTTTTGGTAACCTTGCTGCATTTTGATTTGCCTGAGAATGACAAGCGACAAATGCTTCCAGGTAAAAAAAAAATCCCAATATAAAATTGTAGTTTCTAAGCATGGCTTTGAATATAGTATTCTCAAAAAAAATTGTCAGAAATGCGCAGTCTATGCTTGGTTACCTCTTGATTTGTACATACTTTTGTAAATTCTTCCTAATGACCAAAACACTTGCCCTCATTTCATTACCTTAGAACTACCAGTCCTAAACCTGTTTACGTATTTACAGGACTTATTAGAGATACATTGTCCGTCAACTCAACTCAAATTTATTTTTAATGCGATGATAATCAAGTGTAAGTCTGACCCCTCCCCCTTTTTAATGAAGTACAACAAACAAGGAACAACTCTGATGTGCTATGGGAGAAGTAAAAATCATGACAAATAAGGCATAATTACGAAGCTTAAATAGTTGTCTGAATCTTGTTTTTTCAGCATTTGAGTTTCTACCCACCCACACTAAAGTAGGAACCATGCATTTTCAAATTTAAAATTGAATCAAAAGCATTTAAAAAGTCTTTGTACAAGTTAAAAAAAATGTTGTGTGGACATCAGGTAAAAATGTAAATTCACCTGTTGATAATTTAGTATCTCCAGATAATTTACATGTGTTCAATCAGCAGAGGAACACCAAAGCCATCCACACCACCCTCCCTGTAAATCAAACTTCTTATTGTGTTGTAACAGCACAAAAACACATCACAAATTAGATATTTTAATAAATTATTTCAGACTTACAGTCTTACTTTATATGACATTTTCTTTCTTTAGTGTCTAATTTGACTAAAAGTTTAGTGTCAGATTATAGGATTCCAATTTGAAAAATAATAGGAAAGCAACAGATCATTCTATTAAAACCGTAGCTGTGTATATTCAGTGAGCCATGCAGAGGAAGTTGGTCTTGAGATGGGGAAACGGCAGGGTGGAGTAAAAAACTTGTTTCACATCCTTCTGGAGCTGAATGGGGGCCTTTGTGAGCCTCTTACAGTGCCTTCACTTCCCACATCTGCCTCAGAACCAATATTAACCCTGCTGAGAAGAAAGGCAGAGGGAGTGGTTGTTTTTCAGACTAACTACATGACTTCTCTTCTGTATGCATGTGCATATTTGTTGTATTGCTGCCTAGGGCATTTTGCAAAGAACATGATGGATTGCTAAGTTTTGTCCTGTAAAAACAGGATTACTGTTTTTCATTATGAGTACATATAGACATTTATACATTTAAGGGTTTGAAACTAATTAAACATTTGTTTCTGGTTTACAGAACATACTCTTGAGTACAAAAGTTTTTTCCAATATCAAAATGACATTTCAATATAATAATCAAGGATTTTGTAAACAGGTTACAAAGTATGTTATTACTTTATATTATAAAGTAATTGCTGTTACAACTGGGTTTTGTGGTGTTATTAAATAACACCTATTGGCAGTAAAACATATTTGTTTCGTTAACTTTGACTAATAATTTATTAAAAACATAAGTTCTAAATAACTTTCAAGTGCTCTTGTGTCTAGTTGCCCTGCCAACTATTCACCCCTTTTTTTCTGTTATATTGGGTCACAATCTGGAATTAAAATTGATTGTTTGAGGGTTTGCAAAAATCATGCCTACAACTTTAAAACTTCTTTTTTTATTATTTTATTTTTACTTTTTAAAGCAAACAACAAATATAACAAATGCATAACAATTCATCTCCCTAATGTTGGTAATTTGTATAGACACCTTTTTTTTTTAGCAATTATAGCTGCAAATGATTTTGGATAAGTCTGTATACGTTTGCCACAACTAGCCACTTTGATTTTTTCCCCTATTTTTCCAATTCCTGGTGAACAGTAATCATCCAGGTTGACCACAGATTCTCAAGTGGATTGAGGTTTGGGCTTTGACTTGGTCATTCCCACACATTTAAATGTTTTGTATTTAACCACTTGAGTGTTTCTTTAGCACTCTGCTTATCATGCTGGAAGGTGAACTTCCATCCCTGTCTCTAATTAATTGTTTTGCTTACTCTGCACCATCCATCTTTTTCTCGATTCTGACCATTTTCTCTATCTTTGTTGCTGACAAACATTTTAGTTTATGTTATGGAACAAGAAATATTTCATATCTTATTTCACCATGATAACCTAGACTGTTTTGTAACATTTAAAAAAAAATCTGATGAGCAATTAAATATAAAAACAAGGTGTGGTATACTTTTGCAAGCCAAAGTGAATCATGAGATTCTACTGTTCACTCAGTTGTTGTCTGAAATGGTGTTCGAAGGTTTGTGATTCTTCCTTAGAAGTAGTTTTGTCAAGGTGTCAGAAAAAGGTAATGTTTGAAAATATTATCAAGTAAACACCATTTCCACAGTACTCAGTGCTGGTTCTGCTCCTTTTAAAACTATACATGACATATTTGGGGTCAGTCAACACATGTCCTTCACCATCACCAGAGTTTCTGTTCAGATGTCTGCCAGCTTTGGTCACTTGGAGGCCCATCTGGGGAAAATGGAGCAGAACAGCTTGCCGAAGTAAACCCATATAATTTTACTACTTATCTCTTTCTACTGGATTCCAGTAGTTTGCAATTAATACCAATGCTTTGACACTGGCTTATAGGGCAATCTCTGCTCCACACTGAGCTATGGTGTACCATAAAACAATCACTGTAAAACTGGACAACACATCTTTTTCATCTCTTCATTTGTATATCCAGCATCTGGGGTCAAAAGACATTTTATAATAAATAAATAATAAAACCGTCTATATGACTCTAGCATCATCTTTATATTACTTGAATCTTCTCCTCAATCTAAGTTTTTAAGTTTGTTTGGAGTTAGAGTATCAGCTGAAAAAAATGCAGGCTTGGCCTAGTTCCTTTTCTTTTGGGGAAATTGCGTAAGCAGGAATTATCATGAAATTGTGTGATGTAAGCAAGGCTTGGCAATATTAGTAATGCTGGTCTGTTTGGGCTGACTTTAAAATAGTTTAAAGTAAATAGTTTTAAGATTGCTAACAGAGAACCAAAACATGAGTCTTGATTGATTTTTTAGGTCTCTCAAATTAAAAATAGAGGACTGTTTTTCAAAACTATATACTATTTATACTGTATAAAAGCATGTGCTAAATGTAAATGTATATAACAAGTATTTCATGATAATTTTTTTTATTAATTTATTTAATCTTTTAAGAAATCAGGAAGTTCCGTGCCATTGTTGCTTCAATGTAAGGTTTTTTTTTTATTTTAGATTCTAAAATGTCTTTAGGTTTGAAACTGTAAGATTGTCTGTGTGTATTACATTAAATATATTTGAGTCTTACAGCATGACTGTGTATTCTGTGGACAACAAAACAGATCCTTATCTCACAAATGTTTAAACTGGCTTAAAGAACAACTTTGTAATATGTTATATTTTTATCTTGCATTTCTTTTACTGATTACAAAGTGTTTCCTTCTTTTTAACCACCTCTGTATTTTGCTGACTGAAAAAAACGTGTTCCAAACTTAAAATGGACTTTCACAAATTGTGTGCGCACATATATTTTGCAATGCAGTCAGATGATGAGTAGTCATTTGTCTTTGACCACAGGCACATGCTATAAAAGTAATAAGTGTGACAGGGTTAAGAATAAAGCCTGCCTACAGATTTAATCATATATTTGACAGCAACAAGTATTTAGTTTACCAATGTCATGTCCTTTATATCTGCCCACATTCCTTATAGTAAATATATATACAATTTTTAACACCATTAAAATTATTACAATTGATATAAAAAATAAGAAAGTACTTGTGCCTGTTTGGGACAAATGTGAGTGGATGTAATACATCAGTCAGCTTAATGACTTACATTTTTTTTAAAAGTACAAGCTAACAGCATACAAATTTGTGTAAATTTTTCTGTATCAGCCACTAATTTTCATATGTTTTATAAATATATTATTCGACAAATAAATAAATTAAGTGATTTTGTTATGTTTTATTGCTTTTTTTTTCCTAAAAGTGTCCCAACATTTCTACACATCGTGTTTATTTATTTGGTAAATAACAAGTAAAAGTCATGTCGCTTCAATTACATTTATATTTAGACACCCATTTTCGATAGCCTTGTATTTTATGTCAGAAGTTGAATATTTAATTTTACACCTGTACATGTCTAACCTTCTTTGTCTGCATCATTAATGCTCATAAGTGCTATATAATAAGCTAGTTCGAGCTCTCGAAACAATATCCTGCATTATTTCCTTATTTCCTTTTGTTTTTATGTCAGTGTAACTTATAATGTATTCACCGTTTAATATCAGTCAAACATTGTTCATCCGAATAGGTTTTGGAATGTTTTAGAAAGTCTTCTCAAAAACTGTCAAGCGATTAGCTTTTGTATTGTACTAGTTAACATGTATTAGTGATACATAGTACCTAATTTCTTTATGTTCATGATAGTACAAAAACCTTCTGACGTGCATGTCCAAAAATTATTATCAATCATCAATTTGGTTTGTAAAAATGCTCAGCTCAAAATTTACTCAGCTTTTTCTACAGCGCTCTCTAATTTCAGCCACCTGTTAAAATATTCCATCAACATTACATGCCTTAGGAGAGTTGTTTCTTTGTATACATTTTCTGTGTCATGTGCAGCATTTTAAAGTATAACAGCAATATTTTAAGCAAAGCTTATTTTAGATTTCATCAACAATATATAAAATTATTTACTTGAAAACTGACCATCTTGCACTTAAATGCCAATAATAAAAAGCTAAGAATGGCTCAAAGATGCATCTTTGCCAGACAGGATCTGATTCATTATGACACACCTTAAACTTATGTCATTTCCAGTAAACAGTCTAACCAAACTGCTGTAGACTTTTGTGGACTATGAAATCTAATATGAGACATTATTTTGTAATATATTTCACAAGCGAATGACAAATATAAAGAACATTTTTTGTTATTGTACAACAAATGTTTTTCTTTATTTTTAGCAATTGGGAGTGTGATGTGTTTTGCTTTAAGCTATAGCATAACTATTGATTTAACTATTTGAGTAGAGTATATACAAAGAGTATATACCCTTCCTGTGTACACGTTGATCATATCAGCAGTGTAATGTTTTTATGACACCATTGTTTGATTCAGATAATCAAGAATAAATACATTATGCTCTGTGAATACAGTCTTTTGGTGGAAAATCTATTAGTAATGCTCTCTTAGGATACTAAAGCTCATCTTCAGACTGTGGATTTGGGCTGTGATTGAGTTAAAATCCTAAAAAGTACACATACACGTTACTTTTTCTTTATTAATAGTATTTTGTATTACTTAAAATATCTCTATTTGAAATCAATAAAGGTCACTGTATCTTTTTTGTACCAGTAAGTGTATAGAAATAAGTAACAATGTATACTTCCCTTAATAATGGGCCACAGAAGGAACTGCAAGGGAAAAAAAGGAGGAAATAGCTGGCCTCTGACGTCTAAAACCTCTTCTGTGGAAGTAATTTCCTTTTATAGTCATGCTCACTCTCTGGTACATTCCTTTCTCCAGTGGGACTTGGCTGAGCTGCCTGCAAAGAAGAGGCCTCCTTGATTTTAATGACTGAGTTTGACTAGTAAACGAGATGATGGAAAGAAATCCCCTACTACAGTGTTATTCCTTTTACTTTTAGTGTGCAAAGGTTTTTTTGTTTTACGAGTTTTGGTTTTGTAGGTATAGTAAAATACAATTCCACTAGATTCAAGTTTTAGTATAACAACTTAATCTTCATTAACTTTTTTTTTTATAATAATAAATGATTTAAACTGGCGAAGAGTGCCTTCAAGCAGGCAAGCTTAAGTTTTTCTAAAATATGCAAGTTTCCTATAAGTTTAAATACAATTTAACAATTGAAACAATTGAAACCACCCCTTTTACACACACTGAAAATATTTTTCCATGAATGCAATGTATTTGACAGTAACAGGTTATGATTTAAGATCTCCCTCTCTTGAGTCTTATGCACTCTCTAGAGTCATGTTGTTCTTAGCAGTTGAGTACTTTGACAGGCCTTAACAGCACCTTTTGCAGGCAGAACAGAAAGCAGACATGTTTCCATGACGCTGTGTACTTTGCGCAATTCTCCCTAATGTGCTGCCTCAAGCATAAGACCTACTTCCACGTTACACTGCGCCTCAGTGGACATTTTAACCACACACTTTAAAAATGTGAAGTGGGAAGAATGCTTGCAGTTCCTTATTGGAACTTTAACTGTTTAAGGTTACTCGCTTCCTGTAACCTTTGCCTTTTAATTCCTTCTGTATTTGTGATTAAGTTCATATTCTATCTGGTAGAAAACCAATAACATTTACGTATAGCCAGATTAATTTAAACAAACTTTAATTAATAATCATTCTCACATTTCTGCATTTAACAAGTGTCATACTTAATCTTGAACACTACTATTAGTTGACTTATAAAGCTTATGATACAATAGCCATCATTTACAGCAGTGGTTGTTTTCTGTCTTCACAATCCAGATAAAGGTTGATTAACAGACGAGTGAGGTTAAAGTGCAACACTAGAGGCTTTTGATGGTTAAACATTAATGGCATTATCAGTGGAGAGATGACTGACAACTGGAGCAATCAACCATAAGAGAGTCAGGGCTTGAAAGTCAGTCTTTTCACTGCTTACATTAGATACGTTAAATTACAGCTAAACCCAACAGAATCAAATCTTTAATATATAGTCAACAAGTTGTGTAGATTTGAGATCATTAAACAATCTGGTATGAATACAGAAATGTGAGTGTGAGTTGTTGCTCTTTTTAAAAAAGCTTTTAAACCCATACATCAATATACATTGCAGTAATTTAAACATTACTTAGTGCAGATATTGTGTAACCACGAAAAATCATTTTATCACTGTAGTTCTGAATGACTGATTATTGAATAAACACGCAAATGTGGAGTTTTAATAAAAAAATTATTGTGCCTTAAACAAGTCTTTACCGCACATTGCTGTTCATACTAGTCCTGCATGTATTTTTTTATGTTTTTTTTTTCTGTAAGGTAAAGACTTATGTCTTTATAATATACAGTACAACTGTATATATCATGTAAATAAATAATAAAGTTAACTATATAACACATTTTTGAGATGTTTACACGGTTTATGTACATATACGGATCAAAACACACAAAAAAAAATATTTTCATTTAATTAAAGGATTACTTCATCAGGAGATAACTTTTTATATATACAATTAAATAACTTCCCGAATCCAACAATAATCTGATTTATGCTGTGACCATAGCAAAACCACATGATTCCCCATTCAAATTAAATAAAATAAAATTTTGATTTTCATAAAATGTACCTGTTGTTAAGAATAAATCTTAACTTCTTTATTTTGTGTTTCTGTATCTTGATTTTTGTTCTGAAAATATACATGTATACATTTGTTTGATGCGTACACCCAGAAATATACGTCTTAAAATCTGCAAAGCTTAAATTTTGATAAACTAGTCATGTGTAGTAGATGACAGGGGCAGGAGGCTTTTGATTTTGTGTTGGGGAGTGTGCTTATTTCGATAAATGATATAGCAGTGACCTTCATAGGGATAGTATTCAATGTTGTACTTGTTCTTTAGGTGTCTTAAAGTTTCTAGAGTTTTTGTGATATATTTACATTACTATTCCCTGGTCATGTTTATAATCTGTGCCATTTGTTATGCGACTGCAAATATAGTGTGTACTCAAAAGAAGAAGCTAATGCAAGGACCTTATATTACCTCATTTTAACAGGTGAAGCAGACTAAACAAGTCTGCTAATATATGACTTGCAAAATGTACTTCATATGACAATTTTATGTCCATGCGCAAACATTCTGATTATTATTTTTAAATTATTATGAAATATGTATAAATTTTATATAAGATAGTCCGGGATGTATACAGTGCTAAAACACAATGTTATTCATTAACTACTGATTATGCATAACTACTGTCCTACTTGTGTGCTGATTGTTTACAAAACAGTATTTTTTCTATGTAGGTAGTGATGGATTACTTCTAAGTCACTGTCGGCTAAAAGAAGAAACCCCTTGTTTTTCTTTGATTTAAATTATACAAGAGACATTTCATCATTTTAGGTATTATTATACGGTTTATAAAAACATTTTTAAAAACAACCAAAGACTTCTTATAGATGCATGTGTAGCTTTGCTTATTCATGAGTATGTGGTGTGTCGTGTGTTATGAATGTAAGGCAGAAACTTAAGCAAAAAATGGACCAAGTGGCTTTTCACATAATCTACATTTATTAGAAAATCTTTGATTATGAATCTGTTTGCGGAAATACGGCTTAAACCCTCAAAGACTTTGATAAATAAGTACAAAATACATTGCTATTGCTTTAATAAATACGTAATAAATACGTAATAAATATATTAGTATAATCCAGATAATTACAAAAACAAGGCAAATATGGCATTTTAACCTATGGAAATACTGCACTGTTACAGTCCCTGATAAGGACAAGTCACATTGAGTAAAGGTCATCAAAAAACATCACACAACTTGACAGATCTTGTCCAATAGCAAAATTATATATACATTGTCTTACATTGCTGTGTGCTGTATAAACTACTACAGAGGGAGTCTTTTCTTTTTATTATTTTTTTTCTTAACCAAAAGGCAGTCCAGATCCCTGTCATTTATGCTAGCTGGGAATAAGATCACAATGCTTTGGTTATATGCTACATTTCTCCCAATATAGGTATGTAAAGTGCATTTCTTAGTGAGTAGATGCTATAGCTATCATTGTTTCAAGTTTGTCACATTGCTGATTGGGTATTAAATATGTTGGCTGAAAGGACATGAGCTCTGCTTACATCATTAGCCTTAAATTTCTGAACAAATGGCAATTGAATGCCTTTTTGTCCATGTCTTCTTTGGTTAAACTTGCCCTGGCAAAAGAAGCAAATGGAAGACAGAATGGTACATAAAATATCATTAACATATACATAGCTTTAAGCTGTGAAAGTGTATCATAATGAAATTTCCTATGGTCAGTTTTTTACGTAAATAAATAATCAGTATTAAGATTTGGCATAGGATTAGATTCGAAAAGATGCTTGTTTTTCAAGTTTTTTAAAGTTCCTCGAGCCCACTGGTTACTCAGAAAGAGACATGCGGGTAAAGACAGTGAGACGTTTAGTGCCTGTGTTTTCAAAGGTGGGTGACTCAGAGCCACTCAAGCTCCCAGTGCTGCTATAGCTCTCATGGTCTGAAAGTGAGTCATCTGAGGCAAAACGCTGCATAGTGGCATGGCCAAAACCATAGCCACCACTTCTGTTCTCCTTTCCCATAAATTTGTTTAATGCTGGAAGAAAATTTATTCCTTGGCCACTGGCACGGCGTAATGACTTCTGAGGCTCTGTTAGCGATGGTAAGTTGTGGTCTTCACCCTCAGGATGATTTGGTAAGAAAAAACACTTTTCTTTGTTGGTGTCATTGAATGTAGGGGACAAGAAGTCAGTTGGTGGAGGAGAGACTGATAGGGCCCGGCTGAAGCCAAATGGCTCATAAGGAAGTGGTGGAGAGGAACTGCGAGAGCCAAGAAAACCAGCAAAACTTACACTTTGCCGAAGCAGTCGTGGGTGTTGGCTGGCAGGACCATGAGGCTTTTGGTTTTGTGTTTGCAAAGAGCAACGATTTTCTTCATGAATAAAGTGGCAACGACTTCCATAGGGGCAGTATCCAAATTTGTAAAATGTGCGACAAGCCTCTGTCTTGTATTTTGGGTGGCGGTGGAGGCCCCGCAATTCGCTTTCACCATGCGCAAACTGACACTTGTTACCATATTTGCAGTTGCCGTTCTCTTGAAAGCTTCGACACAGTTCAGTCTTGTACCGGTTTGAGGGCTGGGTTGACAGAGGTGGGAATCCGGGTGGTGGGGGAACATCAAGAGCCTTTAACTTGTTAGGGATAACGCTAGGAAGATAGTTGTCAGTCAGACTCATGGAACGATCTGACCGGAATGAATACTGCGGTTTCTGTGAGGCATTGTCACTCCATATGTCAAAAGGCCAGTTGAGAGAGTCCTCGCTGAATAGTCCTTCAGAGCTCACACTCTTTGAGGGGAAAAGAGATAAGTTCTAAAAAGGGGAAAAAAGAAAAAAGAAAAAACAAACAGTATGAGACTTGTGTTCACTTTTAGTGGCAAACTGCCACGTAGTTATAAAAGCAAAGCTAAAACAGTTGGATTCAAACATTTGACTGTTTTGGGTTCACTAATTTCAACAGCCAAAGTAGAGCTAAAGTTTTTAAAAGTTGTTTGTAATCCTACCTGGTATTTATCGTTGTCAAGGCGAGTCGACATAGTGAAGTGTTCTGGTGGATCGCAGATGAGCTGGAAGTGACGCGTGGCACTAACGCTGCGGAGAGTGAGGCAGAGCGTCGAGCCAAAGGAATTTAAAGGATTGCGTTGCCGCACCGCCCACACGCTCTCTCTCTCTCTCTCTCTCGCTCTCTCTCTCTCTCTCTCTCTCTCTCTCGCTCACTAGCTCGACCGACTTCCCTTTCAGTGTGCGCGCCCGCTTTTGCGTCTAAAGGAAGTTTCAGTTTCGCTTAGATTTTATTACTAAAGACTTACAGTAAGCTGTCGACTTTTTTTGCCTCCTTCTCCTCTGGTTTTCTTCATTCAGACTCGTGGGCAGAAATAGAAGCGTAATTCCCTACACGTTCACTACATTTACCGTTACAAAAACGTTACAAATCAAAAAACCCTTTTGCGCAAGACAGTTTTTTTCCTTGTTTCCAAAAGCGTTTTTCATCATTTCTCAATCCCACGCTGAACCTGTAAACAAAAACGTCTATTGTATTAGTTGACTTAAAAAGCAATTGGTTGTTAGATAATAATAATTACAGTAAAACTGGATGGAACCTTGGATTTTATTGGACTGGTGGTCCAGCAGGACGCCCTCAATGGATTTATATAGTTTTCCAATTGTTAAATACGGACACCCGATTATCACACAATATGTACATGGCTGTCCTACACTGTTGATGCTGCCCAGCTCCAAACTGAGTCCCCCACTAAGTCTTTATCCTCCCAAGGTTTCTTCCTTAAAAATAATAACACAACGGGCATGGTAGCTCAGTGGTTAGGGTGTTGGGCTATCGATCTGAAGGTTGGGGGTTCAGATCCCAGGTCCACTGAAGTTAACAATGTGGGTCCTTGAGCAAGACCCTTAACCCTCATTGCTCCAGGGATGTTGTGATTAACCCTGTGCTCACCTTGTAAGTCGCTTTGGATAAAAGCGTCTGCTAAATGACCAAATGTAAATGTAATGTAAATGTAACGGGGAGTTTTTTCTTGCCACTGTCACTTCGGCTTGCTCTTTGGGGGTTCTGTAAAGCTGCTTTGTGCCAATATGTTATTTTAAATAGCGCTATATAAATAAATTACTTGAACTTGAACTTAATTTACACTTACATTAGGTCATTTAGCAGACGTCTTTATCCAAAGCGACTTACAACTATCCCAACTTGGCAACCACCCCTCCAGCAATAAGGGTTAAGTCACTTGCTCAAGGACCCACATTGGTAATTTCGGTGGACCTGAGATTTGAACCCCCAACCTTCAGATTGATAGCCCAACACCCCAACCACTAAGCTTAAAGTACTTGGACTTTTTCTTGCGATTTTTAAATACACTTTTACAATATAAATAACATGTTCTGTGTCACTCCAATTAATTCTTTTGTTATGGACAGATTTAAGGTCACCAAATGATAAAATGGCACACTTTTTATTTATGTAATCTAAACAACTCAATGCGCAGCACTGTGGCTAAGTGGTTAGTACATTCGCCTCTCAGCGCTAGGGATTCCCGGTTCGAATCCCCATCTGGGTGGAGTTTCCATGTTCTCCCAGTATCCGTGTGGGTTTCCTCCAGGTTCTCCGGTTTCCTCCCACAGTCCAAAAACATGGATAAAGTCAATTGAGTTCTCCAAATTGCCCCATATAGAGTGTGTCTGTGTGAGTGAGTGTGTGCCCAGCGATGAATTGGCGCCCTGTCCTGGGTGTATCTGCCCAGCAACCGAAACGTTCTCCCCGGGATGGGCATGGGAAACCCCATCGCGACCTTAATAGAGGATAAAGCGGGAGATAATGAATGAATGAATAAACAGCTCAATGCATAGGGTAAATATAAAGACTTTGTACATAAGTATACCGATACAGTATCCATGTTCATCCTTCGTCTCTTTATCCATTATCTTCTGCGTAATCCTATAGTGTGGTCGCATTGTTCCCCATGCGCAACAAAACATTTCGGGTGCTGGGCAGATACACCCAGGACAGGGTGGCAAACTATCAGTGTGCACACATTCACAGACACTATACTTTATATATATTTACCTTGAATCCATGTTTTTAGACTGTAAGAGGAAACCGGAGAACCTGAAGGAAATCCATGCACACACAGGGAGAACATGGAAACTGGAATCAAACCTGGAACCCCAGCGCTGTGAGGTGAACGTGCTAACCACTAAATTACCATGCCACCCAGTATCTACATCTATTGTCATTTGTTTACTTATTATAATTTATAATAATTCTAAATTTCTTATTGTCTATCTGCTTTATCTTAGTGGCAAAAGCGGTACTTGTAGTTAAATGTGTCATCTTCGTTTTACTTTTGAGCTTGAACATTTATAGTTTTTCATATGATCCTCATATGAAAAACTCATATCTCAGATCCTCATATGGCAAGTTAAAGGAATGGAAATGCCAGGCCACAAAATGCCAGAAGCCTGTGGAGAGTTTGCCAAAAACTACACAGATATTTATCTGCTAGTAGATAATTTATTGCTATTCTCTGCACTGCTTTGATTTAAGAGACCAGAAAAAATGTTTTGAACACAACAAGCACCACCTATTCCAGCTGTGGTTAACCTTTTTCAGTATTGTGTAATTTTATTGATCTTAATAGTAAAGCCATTCAGACATACTATGAAAGTTTCAAATCTGCACTTCTAGACGACTTCTGAAATAGTTTACCACACATTTATTACACAGTTTTCACTGCTAAGTATCTATATTTTTAAGGACATGTTTACAAACTATAGCATTTGCCATCTTGCTGAGTAATTCGTGTCATTCTGTTGAGCTGTTAAAGTGACAGCACATAAAAAAAAATCCCCAAGTTACACCAGGGTGGTTAAAAGGTAAGTTTTCAAACATGTGACGATAAGTCATTGATTCTGTATACCTCCAGGGCAAGTCAGACACATGTTACAGAAGTTATGCGTAGTAATATTAAATTATGATATACTAGCTCGCTTCCCTTGACTTTTAGCTCTTTGGGTTGTGAATAAACTGTTTAAAACAGGACATTGAATTTTGAGATTTTCAGTTGTGTCATTTTAATGTTTTTATAGGCATTTGAACTAACCTAGTTTCTTCACTGGGTGTGTTCTAATGAGTATGGAAACTAACCCTTGTGAGCCACAGAAAGCTGTGTAAGCCTCTATTCAATAATTGTAGTCACAATAATGTATTATGTAAAAATAACGCCATTGTTTAATATAGTAAAATGAATCATGTATTTGCTTATTTGCTCATTTTGAAACATGTATTTGCTTATAAAATCATACTGGGTAACAATAGTTTAATATAACAATAATACATTGATGTATTACAATCATTTACTGATGGCAGAAGAAATGGTAAAATAGGCAATACATTTAAATACTAAATATTAGTATGCTGTATTTAGTATTAAATCAGTAAAATAAATTTGAAAACAACTTAGGGATAATACAAAAAACTGCATATTTAATCAATCCATCCATTCATCCATTATTTTCCACTTTATCCTCTGGTAGGGTCGCGGGTGGGGGGTTCCCCATGCTTATCCAGTAGAGAACGTTTTGAGTGCTGAGCAGATACACCCAGGAAAGGGCGACAATCTATCGTTGGGCAGCTGCATATTTTAAAACTAAAAATATATATGATAAAAAAAATGTTTTTAATTTACTTCTTAATTAAATTAAGGAATAGTTTAAGAATGTATGATTTTTTGTATAATATATTTGTATAATATATTGGTGGGGGGGGGGGGGGGGGGGGGGGGGGGGGGGGGGGGGGGGGGGGGGGGGGGGGGGGGGGGGGGGGGGGGGGGGGGGGGGGGGGGGGGGGGGGGGGGGGGGCCGGGTTCTCCGGTTTCCTCCCACAGTCCAAAAACATGGATCAAGTTAATTGAATTCTCAAAATTGCCCCATATAGAGTGTGTCTGTGTGAGTGAGTGTGTGCCCAGCGATGGATTGGCGCCCTGTCCTGGGTCTATCTGCCCAGCGCCCGAGACGTTCTCCCCTGGATGGGCATGGGGAACCCCACCGCGACCCTAATAGAGGATAAGCGGGAGATAATGAATGAATGAATGAATACATTGGTTGAAAAACAATTAGCAAACCAGAATGTGGTTCAGCAGATACTGATGCAAAAGAGTCAAAAGAGTTTTTGTTTGTAATTCATGTATGAATAATTGTATTTGGGTGGTACCTACCTTATAATATCGACATCTAAAACCTACACTGTACTACTGTGCTTCTAGCTTTTTAGTTTAGATTTAGCAGTACTTTATTTTCCTTTTTGGCAAAGGTGTATGTGATGTCTCATCCCAGCCTATCCTTACACTAAATCAAAAGACTAATTTGATTAAAATATCAGACTAATGACTTGCTAAAAGATTTGAAAAAAGATTCTTCTTTTTAGAGTATTATTACTAAAATTGTAATAGGGCTATTCTAGGACTCACTGTGCTAAATGCTTACTGAGATGTCCCTTAGTAGACTTTGCTTTTAAAATAACTTCATAAACACAGTCTAGCTCTGACTCAGCAGTAGTGGTGGTTTTGGGACTAGGCCCATATTTACAGAACCTGTAAGAGGGAAAGTACCTTTCTTCCCATAGCCACATAAAAAACAAAACTTAACTATATTTAAATAAGATTATTAGATGTCTTGGAAAGATCACCTGGAGCTTTTGTTTAGTGTCATGTCATACTATATTTCCATTTTATGAAACATAAGTCAGAATTTTGGATAATAATTGAGTTAGAATTAAAAAAGTAAAACTGGTTTACACATGGCAAAAAAAAAGTCTTCAGAGATATGATAAGGTTGGCAAGTATGATAAAAGTAAAAAATGTGTGCACGTGTAGATTAAATATTTTGGCATAAGGGATGAAGACTGCTCTTTTGTTTATAACCTAAATGTGTTGTGTCTCGTGTTTATACGTAACTTTTTACTGTTTAAGTTGAATGGATGTGTGTAGGTTAGTTAAAAAATGACCATCAGTGCAACTACTGTGTGGTAACTACTGGATTATGTTGTAAAAACTCACATGCTCCCTTGTCATGGAAGAATAGAAGTCACTGCTTTCGGTGCAAGTGTATGCCTATGCAGGTGTTTCACTCCTGATTTATCTCCAGAATGGAATTCTGATATCTTTTTACAATTTACTCTTCCAGAAACTGCTCCAACCTAATCGAAGGTTATTTCCAGCTTTATGTTCCAAAGTCTTATGTATGTTTTGATACTACTGCAACGGAATCAATCTGAAAACAGAAATCAAGCAGCAATGAAAAAGCAATGACAATAACTTTTTAATGCTGCTTCATTACTGCTTCCAGATTAATTCCATTGCCGTAGTGTTAAAACATACAGAAGACTTTGGAACATAAAGCTTGAAATAACTAAGAATTTTTCTGCATTTAGATTACTAATTAGCTATGACATAATTCTGAGATCAAAATTTGGTTTGGCCCACATATAATAATTCAATAATTCAATTTTTGGGTTTAGTTTAGGTTTGTTTTTGTAAACCACATGGAAGCAATGTCTATTCCCAGTGCAGAAAAACATGGCTGAGTATGTGTAATTCTGTATTGTCCATATGTGTGTGTGTGAATTTTAACACACACTGTTATTCTTCACACTATTATTCTACTAGCCCAACTATCCAGCAGCCCATCTGGAACCTTATAGACTCTCCAGCTTACACAATCTGACACTGACCTTGATTCATTCTTCACATTCTTTTTGAGGTTTAATATATTTATCAGCTGCCTCTCTCACTCTCACTCTCTCTCTCTCCGTTTTACTTTCTTTCCCTTCTTTTAACTTTTACAGTGGAATTTTCCATAAATACTAATAAGTTAAGGCATTATCTGTAGAAAACATATTTATTATTATATAATATACACTTGTGGTTCTACAATTACAGACCATAGTTCAAAGTCTTTTTTCCTACATACATTTTAGTCTCATTTTCTCTGTTCTCTAGAGCCCCCACAGAACAGGTATTATTAGGGTGGATGATTCTCAGTACTGTAGTGACACTGATGTCATAGTCATTGTGTGTGAAGGCTAAATGAAATATACTTCCCACTATGTGAAATAAATAGTAGTTTGTTACCTGTGGAGGATGTTTTAACTTATTTTAATAAAAACAAACACAAACAATAATATATGAATGCAAACCATGGACTGCCTAATTTTTTTATGATATTTAAATGTAGTTTTCTTATGTGTGATATAAGATAAAGGTTTCTTTATGACAGTGCTATGTGTAAAGTTGACTTCACATTTATAGTATTATTTTTAGTATTTGTAAAAAATCTGTGACTATTGCTCTTTTGTATTTTACTTTGTTTTAAATAATTAATAAATAATCTGTCTTTTTTTGGTTTTCAGAATTAAATATTATCTATGTATCTTCTAGTTTGTAGCCGAGCAATCCAGATTTCACACATACTTCTGAAACACATTTTTGGAGTGTGAAATATTTTTAGTCTTAAGTCTTAAAAACCCCCAGAAATATTTAATGGCTAAAGGACAACATTTTAAAGTGTCAAGTTCATAAAGATTCAGAACGTAGACATGCCCGCCAGAGAATGTCCTCCTCTTCACTGTATCAGGAAACAAGCCAGTGCCTGTGTGAATTTTTAATCACAGAAATTAGATAAAATTGTCTCCTAAATTATATATATATATATATATATATATATATATATATATATATATATATATATATATATATATATATATATACACACACACACACACAACACAAACATTCATTTTTATATCTATTTTTACAATCATTTTTATATCTATTTTATCTTTTGTCTACGCATTAAGCAGGGAATATATAATGCCATCATTAAAAAATCTCATCTGCACACAAGCTTTGCATAGTCAGCCTTAAGTCCATGGGAAAGTTTGGGCCTAAAGCTCACAGACGAGCGTGGTATGGGAGTAAAGGCTTGGTGCAAAATCTGCCAGTCAAGAGTGAGCTCCATATTCTTGCAGTGTGATTCATTATTCTCACACTAACTCTCTGTTAGTCTCAGACACAAACAGCAAAGCACTTGTTTTTCATTCATATATTTTTTGACATAATAGTTTTTATAATAGATGTTATAGTTCATATATGCAGTTGAGGTTGACTTGCTATAAATCAGGTGACCAGTGAATGCTTTGGCAAGGATCTAAATACCAATTTGTAGGTTTTTTAGTACTGGATTACTTATCAAACCACAGCTGTGATTAAACAAATTTACATTTTACACAATTTGAACCTTTTTAAAAATATTGTATTCCTTATTAATGTTTTAATAAAAAAATCTAAATCAAAGCTTGTTGTTACACACATAACCACACTTTATGCACTAAAAAAAAAGATTATTTAACAGTAGAGAGCACATGAAAACATGAAGTACTTTTTGCTTTTCCCCTATATTAAGATGTGCTATCTGTTCTGGTGAATCGTTCAGATTCAAAGGATATAGTAATGGTAGGTAACTGCTGAAAGAAAGGAAGACAGATGAGGGAAGTGAAACAGTCTTAGGTCTTCTTCTGAAATTTTTATTATATATTTTTTTCTCAACATTCGTCAGACAGCAAAACACAGACAAATATATTAGAACTCTGAATTCTTTAATAAAGCTGAATTAGTGCTGACAGCAAGACATTAATTTATCCAAATTTTTTAGAGTAGCCATATGAAGAAAGAAAAATACCAAGCCAGGGGTTAGCAGGATAAGAGTGGGTGTGGGAGCCTGGTGTGCGTCACTGTTGCCTCACGCTTTCATTGATGCACATCAGTTATCTGCAATCTGTTTGAGCTGTCAACATTCCCTTGCGCTCTGATAACACCACTCAGTGCTCCTCTATGATAGCCTTCTTCTTTAAAAGGAAGAGTATGTACTTATTGAAGGTCTACTGTGTACAAAAGTAAAACAAACCTATGAAAGGAATACAGCAAGATTAATTTCCTAGTAGATTCATCCCAATGTCAAATTGTTGTTTTAACCCAATCAATAAAATCTATTAGACTAGTGACTGTTTATAATATTTTTTCTTTTTTAGCTGGTGACCAATAAATGCAAATATTCATAACAAAAACATTCATAAAATGTATTTTAATTTATGCTGCAATTTATTACGTGAATGAATAATGTATTCTGATTCTGATAAATTAGCTTTACGAGGTTTGTTTTTGAGATGGTAGGGATGTTGTCTCGCCCTGAAAAAGCTGCTGATGCCTGCCACTCTCACACATACCCTCTGTATTTGGCACTAGCTCTCCGTTGACGCTCACAGTAGAAAGAAGTGGTGTGGTAGGTGAAAACTGTAAATGTGCCATGCTTACTAACAGAGACAAGTCTGGAAAAAAACATGAAAAGACCAAGTAATACAAACAAACAAGCAGTGGGCAGCACAGGCCAATACAACCACACACCTGGACATTAAATTAAGCTGTTACAAAATGGAAAGCAAAAAAAGTATATTTTGAAGTACAGAAACCCTTTCTTTTATGTCACATTCTATTATTAACAATTATATGTAATTAGAACCAGTACCAATCAGATGTCTTTATTCTACTGAAGGTTTTAATTCCATTAAAAAAATCTTAATTCTTGCCTTGTTTGGAGTGTAAAGAAATGTGTAAAAGCTTATCAATGTGCCACAGATGTTCATAACTGTGTACAAAAGGGGACAGCAAATAAAAAAAACAGAAGCAGTGTTGTAACAAGTGTGCAATAATCTATTAAACATAACATGATTGCATAGATGTTTTAAATGCTTTGCAACATTTGTATTTTTTATTTGCAAAATGTAATATGCTACATAAATGAAAACATTTTAAAAAAGTACTCTCATGTTCAAATATAAAGAAATCTTTATTTTAAATTCCCATAATCACATCATTCCACTACAGAGAAACATTGCCACACATTTTATTTGCATTTTGCTTACAAAAGCCCTTAAGTCAGCAAAGTTTCACATGCTTCTACCTGTTTTTTAGAGAGTTCAGCATTGATCAGACAAACACAATATTTCATTAATAACCTCCAGTTTACCGTTTATATTGACAGATATGGCACTAATCAGCATAGTTATTAATACTGAAAAATTGTTAACCTGCTTTTATTTAATCAAAGTGTAAACAATTAATCTTAAAAGAAGGGGAAATATTTTCCTTTAAAATAAAAAAAGGAAGAAGATATATGTGCAAGAAGGAACGTTAGATATGCAGAAAAAAAGACAGACAGAGAGTGCAACAAGGCCTGTGTGAATGGTGAAGAGTTTCAGGAGTGATCTGTAAAAGACGACTATCTGCCAAAGTGAAAGGAAATGTTTTTAGGACAATAGTGACAGCAGCACTGACCAAAGGGCAGTAGAGGGAGCTGGAAGTGGCAGAGTTGAAAATTTAGCAATTTTCTGTGGGGGTGATGATGAAGAAGATTAGGAATGGGTTATTAGAAAGACAGCACAGTTATGACATTTTTGAGACAAAGTTAATGAGGTAAGAGTATACGGTGGTTTAAGCATGAGGAGAGGTGAGGTTGATATTGGCAGACGAATGTTAAGGATGACTTATCATTTAATCGAATTAACAACCCTATAAACAATTTTAAAATGTCATAATTGGTAAATACTAATAAATACATAAATAAATTAGCCTTGTATCAGTAAATGTTGAGTTATGACTATCTCTAGTAACAAACCTTTTCATGACAGGCTGTAAAAAAGAACTATGCTATTTTCCTGCCTAATTGCGCAAGAATGCATTGTTTTTTTGGCATAGGACCACATCTGCTGTGGCAACTGGTTTTAAATCTCTAGGCAACCAAATGCCAATAACAAACCTAAGAGATTACCTGGTAAATACTTCACAGATATTGTGGGATAAACCTTTTAAAAGCACAATATGCCCTTATTGTAAAGGCTTTTTAAAAATATTAATTAATTAAATAAACAAATATATAAATAATAAGAAATAAACAATAAAAATGATAAAATGTAATAATGAAACTTTGTTCTAATTATTTCTCTCTTTTTTTTTAAGCAGAGCATAACTATTAAGGTAAGGAGATATTTAACAGCAAAAAGCAAGTACAACTGTAAGTTGCTTTGATTAAGAAAATACACTAAATTTTTTAAAACAAACTGTATGTAGTTTTTGCTAAAAGTGTGAACGCTCTTACCAACACTGAAAGAGATTTGGTTAAATTAAAGATTTTTTATTTTGTCACTTTTTCAGTGACAAACATTGAACAGCATTCTATTGCGAACCCGGGTGTGTTCTCTATTGCATAAACGAGAGCTGTCAGGAAGTTAATCTAGCGATGCATCATAGTTACCAATAACAGGACGAACCGGTTTATGTAACAAGCTGTTTATAAGATGTGTTTTCTATCTGTATGTGTATAGCACTAAAATTTATGAGTACCATTTAAAGTCAGGCAAAATCTTGTTAGCACCGATAAAAGACAATTTATACAAACTATAAAACAAAAAAAAGTGCTACTGTGTCTGATTGTTCATGTACAATGTGAACAAATAATTCTATTGTGTGTAACAGAGCAGAAATGATTACCAACATTACCAGATTACTGTCAATGTAGTTCTAAGATTGGTTACCAAATACTTGTTTGATTTGTAATGATACTGTGGTGGCCCTGACAATAAGAGTAAAAACTATATACTATACTACGCAAGTAGATAGCAAGTTATATCCTAATTATAATCAGAATCAAAAGCCCCTTCATATTTACTGTAAGAAATTTTCAGTTTTTACAGTAGGAAACAGCCATGGTGCATTATTACCAAGCCATTTTTAGCCATAGCAGATGCACAGGTTTGTACAGCCACCGATGGACCAAGCAAGCAGAGAGTCAGCAAAAGCAGTGTGAATCATCTTTTGTCATGACTTTGTTTGCTTCATCATGACATTTTATATAACTTTTGCAATTAATACAACACAATCAGTGTTCTTGTGTGCAGAAACAGTTGCTTTTTATGCATTTTTTAATTTAAAATTTATTTAAAACTTTTAGAACCCTGAAACTTTCATTTTTGTTTCAAATTTGCTACTCATTTAAATGAGTAGTCCTTATGTTAGTATCTCCACTCATAACTTGAAATATGTCATTTGCATGTGTGCTGTAAAACCTATTGTGTTAAATCTAAAAGGCTAAGATTATTGCAATGTTGTCAAAACAGTCCAGGTCACTATCAGGAAAAATAATTATAAAGTTCTATTTTATTTGGAACATAAGCAGGCTAATGTTGTAGCAGGCTAGTTGCCACTGAGTTGTGTCGCTATCAAACCTTTCAGCGGGATGTATTTAGGATTCTTATTCTAGGTATTGAAGCGTAATTTTGGAAACCTTCAATATCGGCACTTGTTTTAACATAGAATTTATTAATTTATTTTCCAATTAAACTGGGCTAGATCAGAGCTGCAGGCATTGTTGAGGCTTATTCAAGAGGTCAAAAAGATGTTTAAACATTCTGCACCTTTTATCATTATTTATTTTTTTTATTTTATATTTTATTTATTTATTTATTTATTTTTATTAAAAATGTAACATTATCATTATTTTACTAGCAGGTTTTATGGACTGTGGGAAAACTAAAGCAGATACAGGTGAACAGCTCCACATGACCATGTCCACCTTACCTGAGAATTTAACTCAGGACTTTGTCACCGTGACACAAGGGCACTAACCACTAAGCTACCATCTTACCTACTGTTAGCATTAGCTACTGCAAATTAACTAAAAAACAGACGATATGTTTACTTATGATGATATGTAAATTGATATGTTGCTTTCATTTTGTTTTGCCATAGGCAAAAGTAATCAAGCACTTTTTGCTAACTATAAATTTGCCATAAAACAATCTATCTACTTAGATCGGATTTATTCTTCAAAACTGGAAGCAGAAATAGCAATTTCTGATATTCTGTGCCATCAATGGATCTGTTTCCATTCATAGCTCTGACAAAGACAAAGGAAAGGAGCTAAAACAGATGTATACAGATTTTGATTGCATGCAAATTCTACTAAGAAAATGCTCTGACCACATTGAAAATAAAACCTAGAACTTGGGTATAAGATGACCCACATTCATCACTTTACCACCCCCTGTTATATATAAATAAATGGAATGTAACTGAGTACAATATAAATATAACTGATATACTGTATGTAACTGAATAAAATTACTGGTTGCATTACATAGATTTAATACATCTATTTAATTATTTATATTAATGTACTGCAATTTGTCCTTAGCAGAACTACAGTATTCCTTTCCATTTATTACTCATTCTTATTCTGATAAGTATTGTTATATATGAGTGTCAGTGTTAACAGTTGTCTGTTATTGTAACATATGTACTGTGGCATGTTCATAAAAAATGCTGTAAACTGAGGTCAAATTCCTTGAAATGGTACACTTGGTCAATAAAACTGCTTTTGATACTGATATTTCTAATGCTCTTAATTGCCTGAAAGACAAACACTTTACAACTATATGTTCTCATTTTGTGTTGTAAACTTGTATGTCATTTGGAATACCTGTTGTTGACATAACTGGTAGGATTAGTATTAGGCTGCCAGTAAATGACTCTGCATACCCATTAATTTGTAGAAGATATAAGACAACAAACAGGTTGTGGGTTTAAGACAAACCATCTGTTATTCTATTTAAATTTATTTATTTAAATAATGTTTCTTGTTTAAATTTTGAAAGAAGTGTTTATTTCTTCCTTTAAAACTTTGATCTGAGGTATTTTTCAATCTATTTACAAATGTTTTGCCAAGCTTGTGTCATAGGCCATGTTTTATTTGAAAACAATCTCACCCAGATTCTAAAAATTCTGCTGATTATGTAAACATGCCCAGATTTACTGTGTGCTGTGGTGGAATATTTAACTGCAAATGCTGTACTAAAAATAATACCATGAAGAACTGAATTTTCAAAGTTCTTCAATCTTTAGCTATTAGGGCCTACTATTGTATTTAATTATTAAAAGGCCATACAGTCTACATGTAGAGCTATCGGGTTCAACATGTAATAGAGTAATCAAATAGATAATATGGGAAGGTAGTACTTGCCCAGAGTTCCTGGAATTGAACATATGTAAATGGGATTTAGAAGGGGAAATACCACTGTTGTAATGTGAAAATATAAAAGTCTTCATCTTTTAATATAAATGTATCAAAAGCACTTACATTTTCTTTTCAGTTAAATTGTCTGTGTGAGCGTTGGTTTGCAGTCAGTGTGTGTGTTTTTTTTTTATTAAGGTGGCTTGCAGAAATCTGTGACTTGATGTACAGCATTCCATTCTCTGTTGCTATTTATTTGTCTGCTGTCACGCAACCCTTTACTAAAAACATAAACATAAGATATGGCAAACATTAAATTATCTTAAATGCATTGTGATTGCTTTCTAGACTGTTTAATGGAATACTATGAAAAGCTAATAAGGTTATTTTATATTTATAAGTCCAATAAATTTTTTTATATAAAGCACAAAGAATGGTTTGTTACATTGCTATTTTACCAAAAAAATTTGTATGTTAAAAAAATCTGAAAACAGCAGTGACCTGTAAAGACCAGTTATATTACAAACCTGTGGATGCGTAATAAGTATTAGATTTGATGTGTTTATATTTTAAGGCCAATATGTGGCTGTTATAAATGTATGTCTATTGTTCGAGCTTGTTGTACATACAATTTTGATATCATTAATATGCAGTCAGACAACCCACCCCCCTGATCCTTAGCTATAGTAGCCTTCCCACAACCATGAAACTTTTCTACAAGATGTTCATTCATTCATCATCTCCCACTTTATCCTCTACTAGGGTCGCGGTCTGGTTTCCCATGCCCATCCAGGGGAGAACGTCTCGGGCGCCGGGCAGACACACCCAGGACAGGGCGCCAACCCATCGCTGGGCACACACTCACTCACACAAACACACTCTATATGGGGCAATTTTCAGAATTCAATTGACTTGATCCATGTTTTTGGACTGTGGGAGGAAACCGGAAAACCCGGAGGAAACCCACACAGACACGGGGAGAACATAGAAACTCCACCCAGATGGGGATTCGAACCGGGAATCCCTAGCGCTGAGAGGCGAACGTGCTAACCACTAAGCCACCGTGCCCCTTCTACAAGATCTAATAAAGTGATTTTTAAAATCCATGCCTATTCAAGAACAAGGTTATTCTTATGTTTTTCTATAAGTAACTGTTTTCTTGCTTTAAATGATAATGATTATGATAAAGGGTCACTAAAAGTCAGGCACACATCACACAATGCAGACAAATGTTTGAATGGTGTTTAGGAAAATAGTTTGAGGAACTGTTTTATACATACATGTGACATTAAAATCATGCTACTTTTGCCTTAGGGATTATGTTCATTTTGGACTTTTTTTAAACTAAGTCCTTTGACATAGTCAATAATAAAGCCTGTGTGGTTGGACAAATATTTGCCTCCACATTTGCTGAGTCCTTCAAACTAGACATGTGATCTTTGCTTGTTATTTCTGTCTTGCTGAATAACTAATTTGCTTAATGAGACCCTATAATACAAAGATTAAAGTCTGTAAAAAAGCAACATAGGAAGATAGAAGTCAGGTAATAACAACAGAAAATAAAATGATCAGGATAGAGGATACAGTTAATGAAACCACATGAGATATTCTCAAGCAAAAATGTCTATTCCCCCAAAATTTTGATTTTAAATAAAATAAACATGTTAATTAAAATGTAAAGGACCCAATGCCCTGGCACCTTGAATATCAACTTAATTTGTATCGTTGTACAAATATAAATCGCTATTTTTAACTTGGTCTTTAAATGATAGTTTTTTAATTGTTTGGAAATTAAAGACTTTTGTAATTCTGCAAGTAGTTGTAATTCTGCAAAATTTGCTGCATTTAAGCCTTCAGTTGCTTATTATTTCCATTCTTAGCTTTAGGCTGAATCAGACTTTTTCATTAGAATATATATCTGGACTGCAGGCATGCCAATCAAGATCATACACAATATATATATGTAGCCACGACTTATGCTGTTAACCATGCACATATATGCAGCACACCCATGCCCAAAGTAATGAAACTTGATCACAGCTGTTTTTTTTTTCTTTTCACTTTTCATTTGTAACACTTGTAGGTGGTCACAGAGTATGTTACACTTCCATTTTTCCTATAGCTTTAAGACCATCAAAAGATGACCAGAACAGTAAACATGCTGAAATTTTTGCACGAAGATATATGTACAGAAAGTCCCTAATTTAATTTAATGAAACATGACAGTAAAAACACTACTAACCCTTAGAAGATTCAGTATAATTAAATAAATACAACCTTAAATAATAAAAAAAATTACAAATTATGCCATGGAATTTCTTACAAACAAACAAACAAACTATATATATATATATATATATATATATATATATATATATATATATATATATATATATATATATATATATATATATATATATATATATATATATATAGGCACGGTGGCTTAGTGGTTAGCACGATCGCCTCTCAGCGCTAGGGATTCCCGGTTCGAATCCCCATCTGGGTGGAGTTTCCATGTTCTCCCCGTGTCTGCGTGGGTTTCCTCCGGGTTCTCCGGTTTCCTCCCACAGTCCAAAAACATGGATCAAGTTAATTGAATTCTCAAAAAAAAAAAAAAAATTGCCCCCTATAGAGTGTGTCTGTGTGAGTGAGTGTGTGCCCAGCGATGGATTGGCGCCCTGTCCTGGGTCTATCTGCCCAGCACCCGAGACGTTCTCCCCTGGATGGGCATGGGGAACCCCACCGCGACCCTAATAGAGGATAAGCGGAAGATAATGAATGAATGAATATATATATATATATTTGAGAATTCAATTCAATTGATCCATGTTTTTGGACTGTGGGAGGAAACCGGAGAACCCGGAGGAAACCCACGCAGGGAGAACATGGAAACTCCACCCAGATGGGGATTCGAACCGGGAATCCCTAGCGCTGAGAGGCGAACGTGCTAACCACTAAGCCACCGTGCCGCCCTATATATATATACATATATATATATATATATATATATATATATATATATATATATATATATATATTTTTTTTTTAATTCATGATTTTTTGATTACTGTGATCACTTTTATAAAAGCAGAAGAGTTTATATTTTGCTAGTCTGTAGAATTCAGGTGTGTGTTAATTAAAAAAGGTCCTTTAGACAGATGAGACCTTGGTGAATATTTAGATATAATGTTATTAATGTTAAAACTGATACTTTAGTTCCTTTATTCAGCCATTTTAATCTCATTTAAAAAATAAAAATGTAATACTGTTACATTCATATGGAAGGTTTAGATATTGCAACATCAAAAAGTATCCAAACAACCTATGTTATTAAATTACTATTTACTAAACGTAATATTAAAGGGTTACTCAAGTCAGTGGTTTAGTTACTACATGTGTATTAACATTTAAAATATATTATTGTTGGCTATTTAGAGGTTTTCCACCTTTGAACCTATTTAATATTTTGTTGCTCTGTCGACCCATGCGTCATGGTTTCTCCTTTCTTAGTACCAGATTAACCCTCATACTAAGCATAGCCACAGCATGTGGCCTTTAGAGGCATACCAACTTGCAAAGGATGTTATTGCAACTTTCGAAGCCTTTGCAATAACATGCGTAGGAAGTGCTCATTTCCCTTTGACCAAGTGTGCTAATGAACTTATCTACCACATGACATGAAAGACCAATTGTGGCCTTATTTAAATCTTTACCTTTAATAGACAAACTAAATGTCAAACTGTTCAAAAAATTTAGGTTTTTAAAAACGGTAAAGCCATAATTAACATCAGGAAATGTGTTGTGATATGTATTTTTAACCTCATGAGTAAACTTGCCAACCATACATAACCTTTATAAAATATTATAAAATGATTAATCCATTATTGGGATCTGGTCATTAAACACGTTTAAACACAAAATACACACAAAAAAGGCATCATTATTATAAATGACCAAATGCATAATTTGTGAACATGAAACATAAAACTACAACAAACAATTTAAAATTGCAGAAATTTAATAAAATATATTGATCACTACTAACTACTTGAAATTAACAAATAGTGTGAATATGCACTATATATTTGCTTAGTCGTAAATGAGTGTGCTCATTTGAAAAATAATTTATATCCATCAGGAATAAAAGATTTAGACATACATACAGTTAGGTGGACCAAAAACAGTAAAGCTTTACCACTGAACGGACAGGTGAGTGAGTTTAATAACATGAATGAAGGAATGATTAGCAGTTTAAAATTAAATTATTCATTTTGTATTTAGGATATACATAAATTTAGCAAAAAATATCATTAAAATGTGGTATTATTAAAGATAAGAAAGAAGATGAGCAATGTTTGCTACAATAGGAAACTAAAACTTTTAAGGCCACAGAAATTCTAAAAGTCAAACAGCACATCACTCACAAAATACCCAAAATTAACTTAAAAATTTAATACCTAAAGCCAGAAACTAGTTGAAATAAAAGTGATGTATAGAATTGTTTTCTTTGCATCTTCGGTTTTGTGCCATTGAGGATATGCAGCAGATTTTGAAAGCACTGTATAAGCAAAATAAGGAAATTTGTAGCTACTTAGTGTAAACAATTGTTTTGTTAAAATTGATTAAGCAGTTTGTGATGGAATAATTTGCCTATGGAAGTTTACAGAAGAGCCAATTAGACCATAGTAGTGAAAAAATCTCTGTGGATACATTTCATCATAAATCTGTTTTTTCTTTTCTTTTTTTTTTTTTTTACTCTTTAGAGCCAAGCCCTTTAGCTCACATGGTTACATCTCCATTAAGTTTATACAAATGTGCAAGTTTTTTTTCTTTTAAATCCTATTGGCTGGTGCCCATATCATTTTACCCCAGTGGATTTCTTCTGTCACATATACTATAGGACATATCAGAGAGTAGAACAACATGTACTGTGCATTCAAAAATCACCAAGAAACCCGGTATTTAATTTTTCATTCTTCAACATTCGTCATAGCTTATTGGTTGCTGTGTGGATTATTTTTTATACAGTATCTCTAACATGCAAAGATCATACACATATCAAGAACGCCACATGATACAAAACAAGTTCACCCTAGATAAACATAGAAATAACCACATTTAGATCATGTTTTTTTTAAATGTCACCACAGATAATGGAGAAGAAAAATAAGCTCCGCCTATCTGTGTAGCAAAATTACTAAAATTAACTTTGGAATGGAAGACATAATGTGCTATGCTGATGTGTCACACAGTTGTCAACACATTCAAATGACTATATTTACGAGATCCAATTACTGTGAATAATATTAACTCTACATCAAAATCTTAAAATACCATCTGTGAGATTATATTTTTTTAATATTTCAAACAATAACTATAGTTTTTATATATTACTCTGTAAAATTACATTTACTGACCTTTTCTTTCTTTATTACTTAAACAAGTATTTTTCTTTTGTGCTTTACAAATTTTTTTTTTTTTTTTTTTTTTTTTAACCAAAAAACAGATAACACATTCAGATACTATAATAACTCTTTTCAAATCGAAAAATAATAATGTGCTCGCTGTGGACCATTATGTAATCTATTAAATTAACTAAACATTACTGACCTATATTGCTTCCTTCAGGCACCTTAAGCAAGGGACCTTTGTTCCATATGGGGGCTTGTTGTAGCTAACCATCAGTCTGTGGTTTCCATTTGATCATGTAACCATAGTGAGCTCACAAGCATGCTGAAGGAAACAAAATGTTAAAAATAATATTTGTTCAAATAAAAAACATTTTATTTTCTAACAGAATAATATTATTCTCCTTCTTGTCACTTTTGATACAGTAAGATGATCACATGTCTGTGAGTCATTTCCACTGTTAGAGTACAATTGTCACAGCATATCTTGTCATACCGAAAGTACAGTCATTTTATTACTAATCTTGTGAATATTGATCTTAACGAACACTTTTACTGTTAAATTCATGAAAAAATACAAACATTTTTATCAGCATGCAAATATAAACCGCATCATTTTTAATGCCATGCCTTCTGGCTAACCTGTAAAAACCCTTTTATATGAAGTTTTGTTTTTAACATCTGTGAAAATAATCAAGTCTTAAATGCATACAAAGCAAATCAGACAAATTTTAGCACATAAGCTGGTTTGAGTGTATACTCTGAATAAAAGTTACATGCTTCATATTATTAAGATCACACCAAAATGTCAAGTGTAATGTCAGTGGCTGACCTTTGTTGGCTTAACTGTGTTACAATAACTTATGTGGCGTCACTGGTGACACAAAAATATATTTTTATTTTTACATTACGGTACATCATCGTCACATTTTACTTGTTTTAATTCAAGATTAATTCAACTGAACTGATATGCTTTCAGTAAAAAAAAAAGTTGTTTCAGTAAAAAAAAAAGTTGTTTTATTACTTTTGCATTCTCCTCAGAAAACTGGACATAGAATATACTCAAATCAATAGTTTGGTTGTCTTTGGGATTACATTTTTTTTATTACCATGTAGTACTGTGTTTCCTCGCACAATAACCATTTCAGGCCACCATGCAGATCAATAGGAATACTGATGTCATTCGAATAATTAAGTTGTGTTGTCAGGAACCCACTTTATTATGTTAAAATAAATGAAGACCCACATATACTGTCATTGTAAAGGTAACCGTGGAAATAAAACAATACAATAGTTATCATACTACACCATCCCTTATATGACTGAAACATTAGAGACATTACCATTACCATACCACATTACCATGGGGGGTTTTAGTTTATTTTTTGGTATTGTTGTATTCATTTGGCCTACAACTTTATCATATTATCAAACAAATCCTAAGAGTAAATAAAGTTAAATAAAACAAATGACAACTTTGAGTGGCAAAATTATAAGAACTTTAAGTGTAATTTGTTGGGGAAAGTCAGGTTTTTGTAATAGATGGGATTATCAGATGTAAGTGGGTGTCCAGTTTTAATTTAATAACCAGAATTAATTCATAGGAAAGAAGAAAACACTGATCTGCCTCATGGCCTCACCTCTACTGGTTGTGCATTTATGCTTAAGTTTGCAGGAGGTCTGCATCCAACCCAAAAGCACAGTTGTTTCCCCTTTCTTTTTATTGTGCAATTGTGTTGTTAGGCTCAGCCCCCTCGTCCAGTGTCACTTTGACCTGCCACATTAGGATAATAATAGTTCTTTTGAATAAATGAGTCTACAAAATGACCAAATTCAAATGTAAATCATATATGTGTATTTTTTAATAGTGTATGTAAACTGGTTTGAACTGTACCTCTGGCGGTGTTGGGGTCTATAAAAGCACTACTTGAAACATAATGTAACTGTGTATGTCATAAACACTATGCCAACTGTATGAATATTTGGCAATACCACTCAGCTTAAATCCATGATTCATAAGTTTGTGTACAAGTATGATACAGTATAAACTAGGATATGTAGCTAAAACCACTGTTAAAAGTATGGTTTACCAACGTGTTTTTCATTTTGCCAATTGCACCAATCTTATAAAACACCACAGTGAGATGTATCTGGTAGTTTTAGTGCTAAGTTGTCCCTAACATCTACATCTACCAAAATATTTAATGATGTAATAACAACTATGCTTAATATTGGGGTAACCGAGTGATCCCATGATGTTTAGATCAGCCAGCTAATTTTGGTTGCCAAGGCTGAAAATTCTGTCCACTTTTGTATGAGATTTATTCAACATAGTGTCCAAATTTGATGCTTGTCCCATGCCTCATGTCGATTGGTTAGGCACCATTTCTATTTGAAATGGCTATTTGTTAAGGCACGCCAAGCTGAAAAATGTGGGCATGCTGGACCAATATCTGCACTCGGCACTATGGACATAATTGGTTGTAAAAGCAGCCACAGGTGGAAAAAATCATGGTTGCATTTGCACCTAATCATTGTGGCAGTGTAGTGCTATGCTGTTGAAATTTTGAAGTTACAATATTGACAGATCCTCTCAACTCATCTAATACCAATGTATAATGCTTCCCTTTGGGTTGATTACTGCTTCTGCAACTTCCAGGATTTATTAGACAAGATCCTCCACCCTTATATGACATATCCCTTAGCTTACATAGTTCACAAATGATCATTTACAGCAAACACTGCCATGTCACATGCAAAACCTGAGGTCTGTCCTGAAAAAGCTATGGCATGTGGCTTACTGTCAAACATTAGAAAGTGGGAAGGTAAAAATTCATTATCTGGGCCATTATCTAGCTCATGGGAGGCTGTGTCCCCAAATTGACAAGACTACAAGCCCAGGGACTAAAAATGGATGAATAAAGACTTGTATCTATCTATTTGGCTCATACCAGCCCAGCCCCATGATCTTATGAAAAATGGAATGCTTGATACAGTCCAGTAGCTGTAGCAGTGCCAGCGAGCTTTTTAAAAAAATAAAGCTGCATTATGTGGTAAGAAAATTCTATATTCTTTTGACTTTAGTCTCCTCTATATTTAACAGATTGTTTCAACTGAAAAGGGCAAAAGCACTTTTGTCCCAAGTGGTGGGAGAAAATGCCTAGTGCTATACATCAGATGCTCTTTCAGCATGAGCAGAAGTACAGCACCATTGGAAATTAGTGCCTGACTATCAAGTGAACAGTCCTCCTCACCTTTTACTACTACCTAGGGAAAACTTTCACTTTTTTGGATAATTTCTCTCACCAAAGGATCTACCACATTAATGATGCCAATGTTCAGATCACCCATTAGTATTTGACTCACCAACTTTTACTTCTATCTCTTGAAGGTGCCCGGCCAGGAATGTGGTGCAAATGTGTGATCATGCATTTCTCATGAATGTGAGAAAAAGTCAAGAAATCAGAACAGGTAAAAGACTCACTTGCAGGTTGGCTAATGTTTCAGCATCTGAACTTTTTTTTCAGTTAGAAGCAAGATTTAAGATTCAAGATTCAAAGCTTTATTGTCATATGCACAGTAACAAGAAACATGTTTCCCTGCAATGAAATTCTTACCTTGCCGTCCACCCTGGATGAAGTAGTAGTAATAATAATAATAATAATAATAATAATATATAAAAACCAGAAAAACACACACACAGACACACACACACTCTTAGTACATAATTATTATATTATATTCAATTATAAGTTATTTACATTGTGCAAAGTATTGAGGTAGGTATTAAAGAAGTGTAAGCTGCTGAAAGAGGAACGGAAATTATGCCGGTTTTATGTTGTGTGTGTGTGTGGACTAAAAAGTCATTGTTCAACTAAAACAATTACAGCTGGAAACATGTGTGTAAAACATGGAGGTAACAAAACTCCAATTTTGAGTTCTGGTTTTACTTGTCCTCACACATTAAAGTCTGGCGCAAAGTCTAATAGATTGCAAAGACATTGGACACAGAGTTGAAAAACTCCAGCTGCTTTGCTGTGTCTGATCCAACCGTTCCAGCATGATACACACTGACACAGTATGCAGTGCTGGCATTTACATTGTATGTAGATAAACCAATGGACCAAAGTCTGTACATGTAATTGTTGAACTATGAAGTGCATCTGTGTGGTAAGAGGAACTGAAAATAGACAGTGAGTGTAGGAAGAAGGAAGTGTAGCCAATAAAGTGGCTAGTGAGTGTGTATATTTAGTAGCATTAGCTAAAGTCCTCCTGGGGCAACAGATTTGTGAGGAATGACTTTGTTGAAGATCCACTGCTTTTATCTTTATATATATATATATATATATATCATCAAATATTTTTTTCAAAATGCATATTACATAACATTGCCTAATTTGGTTTCCTATTATCACAATAGGCTATAAAAACAATATAGCAGACCCTTTTGTTAAATGAATTGTACATATTGCTTAATTTTTTGTTTAAAAACAATACTAATGCTGTGAAAACTATATTTTTAATATTGCTTTCATATTTCTATTTTTTAATGTATGACTCTTTTTTCAAATCATTTTTACTTCAGCATATGTGCTTACATTAGTTTATTTCTCTGTTATTGTGTCCTAAGTGCCTCCAAAGTAATAAAAGCAAGTATCATGTGTTTTTAAGTACATTTTCAGAACTTTCTGATGTGGGTTTGTCTGAAAATAGCAAATAAATCAGCAAAAATAACGTGAAAATGTTTTTAAAAAGCATTTCACCTAGGTTGAAAGCTCGCCAAAGTTGATGTTGGATTAAGTTTTGTCATCCCAGGTGCAGTGGAATATGTTTTTTTTTCAAAGGCACCAGCAAGAACTCTTTACGGTGCTGATATTTTTAAACCCCTTGAGGGTTCTTTGGTCAGGATTTTACCAGACAACATGAGTGGGCCTCATACAGTTCTACTTACTATGCACATTCCACACACTTCTCTAATTTTTCACAATTTCCCACTGTGTTCTTAAAAATACACAGCCCACCATTAATAGCACTTTTTACTAGCGCTTAAACAATCATATGTAGCACACCTGAGATGTAAAATGAGAACCGAAGGAAGGGGTGGAGGGTGATGATAAAAAAGGAAAGGAAATTACCTTAGAGAAAGTAACTTTTGACTAAAGACTTATTTTTCTATGCAGAAATATTTTCCCCCTTTTTACAAAATTAACCTGTGTTTTGCACTTTCAGCTGCACAGAAACACTTGAAACAGCACAGGAAGTCAGGTCTACTTCAGTGAAGATCAAAGAACTCTTTCCGATGTAGAGCACCTTCCATTCATCATGGTATATTTTACTTATTTCACACAAGTTAGTTATGAACTGATTTAATGATATTTTTTGTGTCTAAACATGTGTCTGTTATGAAATGCACACCTAAAACGAATAAAAGCAACCAATTAACTAACTAAAAAAATAGTCTGATAAAAAGTGATATAGGATATAACACTGAAAAAAATATTATGGCCGTTTATTGAGCTAGTCAATGGGCTTGATTTTTAAAAAAATCTTATTATGTAGTCCTAATTATTAGTCTTAAAAAAACTAAAATTACTATAACATTTAAAGTAAGGCACATAAGAGCAAAAATTGTATCAATTAAGTGAAGCATTTATTTATTTATTTACCAGAAATTAAATTAAATCCTCTTGTACATTAATAACTATTAACTTAAGATATTTAAACAGCTTAATGTAGGCTAAATATGTTCTCTAGTTCATGTCTATCAGTAAGTGCTATTTACATTAAACAAATCTCATAGTTTTTTTTTTCTAACAAAACCTAGCTTAGTATATGAAGCCTACAGCACCTCAGCAGAAGTGGGTGTAAAACGTGCCACAGATGATTACGAAGCGAAACAGTCTTACGGTAAAGTATAAGTAGAAAAACACTAGACAGTGTGTGGGCTGTATATCATTACTTCTGAAGACTCCTTTTAAATCTCGCAGTGTATTGTGATTTCAATCAAATTTTGACGTGTTCAGTTATTATTATGGTTAGTTGTTACTGTTTATTTTTTGTAATTTTTTTTTACAGTATATTTACCCTGATTATGGTCTGCAATGCCTTTGGTGGGACTTACACGTGGGCTCGATGAGTCATTTTTGCTCAGCATTAACTCGTTGAGTACTTTCCGGGCAACTGGAAAATAATCTGTTTTAAACTCTGGATGAATCAGTTCTGGATGAGTTCTATCATGCTGCCAGACACCATATACAATTAATTTGTAGACCTCGTGAGACATTTCCTCGTAAGCGATGACCTTCGCAGAGAATATAAACAAATCCTTAAGTACTTAAGTCTGAAGCAACGATCCAGTTGTACGAACGTAGACTGAGAGTAAATAATCACTTTGTGCCCTCTAGTGGAGAAAACAATAAACATACGCGAAAACATACATACCTTTTAGCATGCTATGACTCGAAAGTGCAATTTTAATGATATGTGAACATTAGCAGGTCTAGATTAAGTAGTATTTACAATAAAAATGAATGAATAAAAAGATTGCACATAAAAATAAAACCATATTTATGAATAAAATTTAAAATATATATTTTTGGCACTTTATGCAAAGAACAGTGTTGATATATATTTTTAATGTATCTTTTGGGTGGCACAGTGGCTTAGTGGTTAAATGTCCATGTGGGTTTGCTCCAACTTCCTGGATAGGCATGTAGTAGCCTCCCCATCTACCCCATAGTAAAGGATTAAGCAGAAGATAATTAATAATTTTATTAAACTTAATTCAAAGTCTGTCTGGTGTTCTGCTGATGTAAATTGTTAAAACCAGGTTTTAAGAGCACATGCATAATGTAGAGCACATTCACACTGGAGTTGGCTGATGTGTTTACAGGCATATTCATCATGCCTTTTGCACAAGCTACTGTGTCTACCTGCTTTAAGTTCACAACAATTGGGCCCAAGAACAAGAACACAGTGACCCAATGGAAAATTTCATTGCTGAAATGCCTGACGTCTCAGGAGAATTATTTGTGATCACACTTAAATATCATTTAGAGATCAACTTTTGTCACAGATGTTTGTACTAAATTTGCATAGAGAAATAGCAAAGATGATACATGAAAATGCAGAAATGCTGTTTTACACAAATTAACTGTGAACTGTGTTAGATGCTCAGCTATCATGTAAATAAAGGTAAAGACGTAATGTACAGAATCAGGACTAAAACAAATACTGACTCATTATTTAAGTTAAACTACTTTTTTACATGACATCTATTATTCAGCAGTGTTAGCTATAATTAACTGTGTGTACAGTCATAGATGGTCTTCTGAGAATAACTTATCTCTTTTCCGCTTAATCTTCTACAAGGGTCACGGAGGGGTTCTCCATGCCCACCCAGGACAAAATGGACGACACAAACATACAATATTGGGTTAATGTAATACAGCCAATTCATTTTGAATCAATGTTTTTGGACTATGAGAGGAAGAACCTGTAGAAAACTCACGCGGACACAGAGAGTCTGAGTTATTCCAAATCTAGAGCAACTAGTAATTTACTATGTTAAACACGTCATTGAGAATGACTTTTTCAATAAATTCTCATTGAAATTAATCATTGCATGAATTCATAAGTGTGCATACTGTAACATCACATAAATAATGAGGTCTAATTATTTTTGATTGGATCGATTTGCAGATATGTCTCTCACATGCTAATCAAAACCCATGAGTTGAAAAGCTATTATATTGATTAAATTACTTATAAAGACAATACAAAAAGAATGTGTATTTAACTGTGAAATCTTGCATCACATTTAGATTAATGAATAAAAACAATATCAATTTAAATCATTTTTGGAAAACATTTTATACAATCACTCAGCCTGTCAATGTCAGTGTTTCACCTACAAAAATCTACTGGTTGACACCCTGTTGACATTTCTGTGATTATCAGTAAGCAAAATCCCTGATTACTACTGATTATTAATTTGCATTGCTTTGCAATATTTTCATGTATTTATGTTCTTGATTTCTTTGGAATTTAATTATATTGTTATTACCAACGTAGCAATTAATATAAAATAAATTAACTAAATTATAAAAAGTATGAAATATAAAAAAAATAAATAAATAAATAATTATTATTTTAGATAATAGGAAATACCTGGATATGTCAATGTCATTTGACATGTATTAGCGCAGATCATACATATATGTCAAACAATCATACAAAAAATACAATCATTCAAACAATACTACCATATCATACCGTACCATGCAATATGTTGTCAAACGACGAGGATGTACTGAGAATGCAGATAGGGTATTTGGAAGAGCTTGTGGAAAAAAGAAAGAGAGATAGTTTTGATAATGGAGAGTGCACCAGGCAGTTAGGTCTTCAGATTATCAAAAAGGAAGTGAGTGCAGCTTTAAAGTTTTGAGCGGCCCGGATGAGATACCAGTGGAGGTTTGACCATGTTTGAGAAAGAACAGTGGAGTTTTAACTAGATTTTAACAGATAGTAAGAAGTAAGAAGATGCTTGAGGAGTAGAGAAGAAGCGTAATGGTTCAGATTTTCATGAAATAGAGGATATGCAGAGCTGCAGTAACTATAATGAAATGACGTTGATCAACCACAGCATGAAGATCTAGAAAAGAGTGCAATTGAAGAATAGATTTTTGAGCAGTAGCTTGGTTTCATGCCAGCAAAGTGCACCAATGTTCTAGCGTTTGTTGCAATATTCTTGTTGATAAATTCATTCATTATCTCCCGCTTATCCTCTATTAGGGTCGCGGTGGGGTTCCCCATGCCCATCCAGGGGAGAATGTTTCAGGCGCTGGGCAGATAGACCCAGGACAGGGCGCCAATCCATCGCTGGGCACACACTCACTCACACACACACACTCTATATGGGGCAATTTTTGAGAATTCAATTAACTTGATCCATGTTTTTGGACTGTGGGAGGAAACCGGAGAACTCGGAGGAAACCCACGCAGACACGGGGAGAACATGGAAACTCCACCCAGATGGGGATTCGAACCGGGAATCCCTAGCGCTGAGAGGCGAATGTGCTAACCACTAAGCCACCGCCTTGTTAATAAATAATCTTCAATAAATGTATGGTTCGGGCAGCATGGTGGCTTAGTGGTTAGCACATTCCAGGTTCAAATCCCAATCTGGGTGGAGTTTCCATGTACTCCCTGTGTCCGTGTGGGTTTCCTCCGGGTTCTTCAGTTTCCTCCCACAGTCCAAAAACATACTGTATATTCAAGGTAAATTGAATACTCTAAATTGTCCCATATAGAGCGTGTTAGTGTTCAGTTGTGAGCTTAGTAGAGGATTAAGCGGAAGATAATGAATGAAATAAACGGCTCCCTCTCTTTTGTTTACATCTTTAGTGCCACCCAGAGGCATTGATAACACATAACACATTAGTTCAGTTTTTTTGCGTACATATCAGTATGATGTAGGCGTTTATATTCAGCGAGCTTCTGTGTGTTTTAAATTTTTCTGATTTAATTAGCTGTTGGTTTAGTTGCTTCGTTTGTTTGTCTTCTCTGAGATCAGCTTTATAAATAGTTAATATGCACATGGGTTTAGCTTTGTAAAATTAAATTTCCTATAAACTGTAAAAAAAAAAAAAAAAAAAAAAAGAAAGAACAATGCATGTTAGACGCAAATCCAAACAGAATAATTAACCATGAATGGTCATAACTATGGCATTGTAATAATTCAAATAAAAATACTTTGTTATTGAGTCACCCCATCAGAGTTCCTATTGTGGCCATTAGATGGCGGTGTGTCTTTATTAGGTTTATACATTCATTTTAATCAGCGTTCACACGCGAAATTTCTAGTTTAGTGATCAAAAGATGGCTTATACTCCCTTCTAAATACATTAGCTTGGTTCTTCCACAGTTTTTATTTTGGAACATTGAAGCTATAAAACTCTTTTGCCCTGTTTAGCTGAAGTGAAAAGTATTCATAGATTTTTTTTGTAAATAAGGCCTAGGTTAAATAACAATGTCCTTTGTTTAATAAAGACGTAAAAACTGTTAAAAGTGATTAGTATTGAAAGGTTGAGGGAAAAAATCGCGTTATGAAGATTTTTTGGGGTTAGTAGCCATATTATGCTACATCTACCCTTTTTACAACTAGTGCAGAACATGCAGTAAATATAGTAAAGGATGTGTGCAACATAACCATTTTGATAAGGTTAGAATTGGTGACTTAAAAAGTAGTATGGATGTCAGAAGAAGTCCAAAGTTTTGTTGTAACTTCAGTGCAGAATAATCATTTTGACAAATGTCTATTCGTTAAGCTTTATTAATACACTGTATTTCTTATGAGTACATTATAATTCCATCCCATCATCACATACTTGGGATTAAGAAGTTATACATTAATTCATTTAGAGCATTCATCAAGTTTTGATTGCAGTGGTTTCATGTATCACACACATAAGAAAGTGACACTACTTGTGTATAAATAGTTACCAGTATGTGGATTTGACCAAGAGTAGGTCAAAGTCTAAGCAGGTGCAAAAGTCTGTGAAGTAATTTCTTTGAGTACATTGTAATTGGTGACAATAGTTGAATCAATAGTTTAAATCTTTCATTCTTGGGTCATTCCACCCACTCCTCTGTGCAGCATGGGCTGATGCTACGCTCGGCCACCCATTATCGCGGCCACCCATTATCGCGGCCACCCATTATTGCGGGGCAAGTCCCCATGAACACCATGGCTAGCATAATCAAATCGAAAAAATAAGGGTAAAAAACAACATGGACACACCAAGCTGAAACAATCATCAAAAGAAACAGCTGCTAAGCCAAGCCTGTAGCTGTGCACAGTTAAACAATATGTGCTGGAAGGACATGGTACATGGTACAATGTCCCAGCATCAAACTGCAGAACTGCAAGACCTTTAACAGCTTGCTGCTGGGATCAGTTGTTGACTTCAGATGCACCCGCAGGTATAGAGAATAATAAAAAATATGTGATATTATGTTATAAATTTAGGCTAAAATATTGCTTATTGGAGGTGAAGGATGAGGCAAAATAAATACATGTCCACAAACTAATGAGGGAAAAAGCAGAAGGCTAATAAAATGTGTAGAACCAATTAGAACATAAGCATAATAATTAACTAAAACAAGCTAACTGAATATAAAAATATTGCTACTATATAGGTTAAAGAAGCTTTTATGTTACAAGTAATGTAACAATAATTCACTCTTTAAGTAATATGTGTCACTCATGGCTTTTTTGGCTTCATTTCTGTTTTCTAACAGTATGGACTACAATTTCCATCCATGATATGATGTTTTTCTAATTCATATTCAGGATGAAGGGGGTTTGTGGGCAAAGCATGATGAATACATGTTTTTAAGTGACAGTTTAATAAAAATAAGGTCCATAACAACTTCCATGGTTCAGTTTGTAAACGGCGCTTGAAATTGTTCCAATGCAAGTTTCATTATAATATCAAATTATTACATAATTAAACACATAAAGTAACATCTGGAAACAATGGTTGAGGGCCTGATATTAACCCTATGTGATATGACAGTCCCTTGCAGAGCTGTATGTATGTAAACAACTGCAAAACCTGTAAAAATAAATGTAAATTCTTGAACGTAATGTTTTTTTCTTGAAAATAAATAAATATTTTTTTTATTGTACAGAAGTGTAGTAACTTGATTCTCTGTTGGCCTGCACAAGTAGTTTGTAGTTTGTTATTTTTGAGTGTATTGTGTATTAATGTTTGGTACGCCATTCAGAGTCATTGTAAGTGCCAAATTTTTTACATTTTTTTACCTTATCCAAATTAATAGTTTAAGATTTTTACAATGATTGCTAAAATTAAAATAAGCACAAAACAATTAATTAGTGGTCTTAAGTACTAAACCACTCTCTGGGTAAATATATTGTTTGATATAATTAATGGCGCTTTTATACATCAAATTTTGTCCCCACTCCTCCAAAAGCCAACAGATACATTATTAGTCTTTTAAAATTTCTTGTCTCTAAGTTCTTGGGATCAGGAGCGAATTTTCCGCTTCTACACTGACTTGTTTGTTTTTTCATCTGCAGATTTATTATTCTTATTGCTTATGTGGGTTGTTTATTGAATTCACCTGTGTTTCCCCATCACATGCCTCCTTTAATTGTATATAAACCCTCCTTCCCCTTGTAAACTGCGTTTTCTTCTTTTTAATTTATGTCTCTATGGCAGTGTGTGTGAATTGTGTTACACTGTGTTTTAGTTTACTAAAAATCTTCATCACTGCCATACTCAAGCCTGTTTGTGTTCTCTTTGCACTATCCACCAGGGGCGGATTGTGTCACTTGGTAATCACTGCCATATTTCTAATCTATCATCATATTACATATACTCTACATAAATATTCTTGAAGATGGTGTGTATTTAATTAAAGGATTTATTGTAGTTAAGTTCAGGAAATTATATCAAACCCTTTCATTCAGACTTTCTGGCTCTAAATAGTACTTACACTGTTTTTTTTATTTCAGAGACACTAATGATTTACTTTGTGCAACTGACTTTCTGCACACTCAGCTCATTTCTTGATCTTAAAAGCTGCTTTTGAATTTGACAGTCATGTTTCTCTTCCAGGGCGGCACGGTGGCTTAGTGGTTAGCACGTTCGCCTCTCAGCGCTAGGGATTCCCGGTTCGAATCCCCATCTGGGTGGAGTTTCCATGTTCTCCCCGTGTCTGCGTGGGTTTCCTTCGGGTTCTCCGGTTTCCTCCCACAGTCCAAAAACATGGAACAAGTTAATTGAATTCTCCAAATTGCCCCCTATAGAGTGTGTCTGTGTGAGTGAGTGTGTGCCCAGCGATGGATTGGCGCCCTGTCCTGGATCTATCTGCCCAGCGCCCGAGACGTTCTCCCCTGGATGGGCATGGGGAACCCCACCGCGACCCTAGTAGAGGATAAGCGGGAGATAATGAATGAATGAATGAATGTTTCTCTTCCCTCACTCAAAGCAGTTAGATATGCTTAATGATCAAACTTAAGCTCTTTTCTAAAATATAGTCATTTTTTAACAAAAGGAAAATCTTATATGCCAACCAACTGTTTGATATTTAGACTCTTTGTTGCCATTTCTCATGTCAATATACTTAAATAACACCATTTTGCATAAGAATCCATCATCTATTGTTGAAATACCTAAACCTAAACTAAAATTGATAAAACAAATGTGCTTTAACCCTACACAAAAATGGCTTATAATTTTGATGTACCAAAATTAATATTGTTTGATAAATTATTTATAAACATAAGGATAAAGATTAGATTAATTCATTCATTCATTATCTTCCGCTTTATCCTCTATTAGGGTCGCGGTGGGGTTCCCCATGCCCATCCAGGGGAGAACATCTCGGGCGCTGGGCAGATAGACCCAGGACAGGGCTCCAATCCATCGCTGGGCACACACTCACTCACAGACACACTCTAAACGGGGCAATTTTTAAGAATTCAATTTTTCAATTTTTAAGAATTCAATTAACTTGATCCATGTTTTTGGACTGTGGGAGGAAACCGGAGAACCCGGAGGAAACCCACGCAGACACGGGGAGAACATGGAAACTCCACCCAGATGGGGATTCGAACCGGGAATCCCTAGCGCTGAGAGGCGAACGTGCTAACCACTAAGCCACCGTGCCGCTAAAGATTAGATCACAGATAAAATTATTCCAGTCACCAAATTATTGTAGTTTATATATACCAAGGAACAAAACCAACAGTTTGAAAAAGAAAGGCACATTTTAAAAGCAAAAATATTTAAAAAAAAACACAATGACATTTTGAAAAGCATATTGCACAAAAAAAACCATTTAACTTACATAACTGTGGCAAAAGCTGAGTTTTTGTATGTAAGGCAAAGTAGATAAATCAGATCAGGTAAGCACTTGTACCTTGTCTGAGGCCTAGTCCACACATTGTCAGTTATTTATAAAAAAGGTTTCTCCCCCATATCCATCCACCCATTATCTTCCACTTTATCCTTTATTAGGGTCGTGGGGGGGGGGGGTTCCCCATGCCCATCCAGAGAAGAATGTTTTGGGCGCTGGGCAGATACACCCAGGACAGGGTGCTAATCTATCGCTGGGCACACACACTCACTCATACAGACACGCACACATACACACTCTATATGGGGCAATTTGGAGAACTCAATTGACTTGATCCATGTTTTTGGACTGCGGGAGAAAACCGGAGAACCCGGAGGAAACCACACAGACACAGAGAGAACATGAACATGAAAACTCCACCAAGATGGGGATTCGAACCGGGAATCCCTAGCGTTGAAAGGCGAACGTGCTAACCACTAAGCCACTGGAATTCCCCTCCCCATATCATTTACAAATATAAACTCATACACACAGGATCATTATAAAAAAAGTTTTTATCCACATGAACCTGCACAAATACGCCATTAAGTGGTGACGTAAACACACCAAGCGCATAGATGTCAGTGTCAACATAAAGCTAAATCTTTCAGCCAATCAGAATCAATCAAAACAAATAAGATTAGTCCAGGTTTGATCCAAAACCGACTGTGACTACCTCAAATGACATTGTGCCTCCGTATTTGGTGGAAGATTTGGCATAAAACACCCAACCTCCAAAAACTCATTCTCCTGTGGTCCTCAATGCATTGGAACGATTTGATTTGTAAAAAGGAACAAGCAAAAATCGTCTGATTAGCATAAGAATTAGCACAACACTGGTAGCATTCATTTTCTTCACACACAAAATCAATAACATTGCATTATTATTCGCAGATGGTGATACTAGGGACCCTAAAACGCCGTTTTCACAAGTTTCACATGCAGACAAAAAATTTGAGTTTAAGGTGATGTAAAACTAGGTTTTCATGTGGATAAAAGGCCCAAACACATAAAAATGTATCCATTTTTCCAGATACCTGGCAATGTGTGGACTAGGCCTAAGTGATTGCCTCCCAATGATCAGCAGAGAAAAGCAACAAGTGGCTGAATTGGAGAGACAACAGTGCTGTGCCTGTGCGTGTTTTAGTGTTGATAATTTTGGTTATATTTAATTGTGGTATAATTTACTCACTAAAAACTGTTTCACTAGTGCTGAAAACCTGAATATATAGACATGCAACCTTTTCCAAATCCTTGCAAGCATGCAGCAAGAACAGACCGAGGTACTGCTTGCAGTGCAGACCTACTAAACACTACTTATAGCTCATTAATCAGATCTCATCCACATCAAAACAGTAAATTGGCATAAATAGATTGCCAACAAACATGAAAGCAAAAGCAACACACACATGACTAAAGAAATGGGTGATCAAGCAAACATAATTACCTTAAAATACAAACAAGATTTGAGTAAAGAAGAGGAATAGTTCAAAACACAAACACTAACAAGTAGCAACATTTAAATCCATTTGGCTGGCTCCCCACACCCTTTCAAATGAAGGATCTTCTCTGGCTTACCGAAGGACATGTTGTCTGGGGTCCTCAGTGTGGCAAATATTTGTCATGATGAGTAGCTGGTAGACTGGGAGAGGTTCAGAATATTTCTGGGTGTCTAAATCAGACATTTAAAATTTCTGAACACATTGCTGTATCATTGTACCAAGCCCTCTTAAGATGCACTGCACCTCTGCAGTAACCCCAGTCTCTGTGCGCAACACCATTTTTTCCTCTCCAAGGTTTCCTGCTTAATTCTTTTCATCTGGGGACTAACTGTGGGAGGAACCTGTCAGAGCGCCACCTGCCCCTACCCCATTGACTTACATTCACTTCTTCTATCTCCCTTGCCTACTAACTTGCACCTGCTTCCAAGCTGTATTTCTTAGTTACTCGCCTACACACCAGTTTCATATCCAGTCACTGCTATTAATTAGTTGCCATGAGTCACTTTCATGTGTTTATTTACTCTGTGTGTCTGTTTAGGTTGCAGCACTGTATTTGGTCTGGCATAAATTTTTATTTTGTATATTTCCTCGTTTGCAGTCATGTATTAAATATAATGCATAATTTTCCAAAGTACAGTAGAGCATATAGCGGAAGATAATGGATGGAATATATATAATACTGTCCAAAGGTTTTAAGCAGGTGTGAAAAAATTATGTAATTTAAGAACAAGGGTAGAAGTGTTTAGTTATCCAAGATGTTTTGATCAACCTACCAGCCGAGTTCCTTCAAAAACTTTGTGCAAGTGTACATAGAAGAATTGATGCTGTTTTGAAGGCAAAGGGTGGTCACACCAAATATTGATTTGATTTACATTTTTCTTCTGTTCACTCACTGCATTTTGTTAATTGATGAAAATAAACACTTCCATTTTTAAAAGCATTCTTAGTTTACAGCATTTTTTCACACCTGCCTAAAACTTTTGCACAGCACTGTATATAAAAAGCAAAGTTAAAGTTTACCTTGATTGATTAAAATTTGTAATATTGTTTTCCATAGAAACAAACCAGGTAATTTAAGTGTGAATTGGTCATAGACAGTGTGACAAAAAGATTTACTGCAGAAGAACTGCATCTGGATCTTGCACCAATGTCTAATTAGTTCTACAACGAAAGTTGAAACAGCCTGATGGGGATCAGAATCATGTCACTAGATTTAATATGTCTGCTACAGCTTTTGTTTAAATAATGTAAATACTTCAATCTCCATATAAGGGGTTAACTGCAGATCATCATTAATCATTTATATCAGTTAAATCACAGGTTTGATTGCTGATGAGCAATTGAGAAGGAGGCATGAGAATGATTTTAACCTTTGAATCAGATTTGCATCAGAATCAGGCTTGAATCAGACATAAAATTACATATGTATTCTATGATAAAAAAAGAATTGGTAGTTAAATTCTGGCTTGATAAATTAATGAATAAGGGGATATGTATATGTAGATATTTTATAAGATGAATAGAAAAGCAACTATGATGAATGGAGCATCCAGGAACAAAAATACTATTTAAAGCCTTGACACAAATCTGCAACCCTGTGGGACTTCACCAGTGGATGAGAAATCAAAAACTGCAATCAAGCTTAGAGAAATAGGGGTGCTTGTAGTCTACTCCCCAATCCACAGACACATCACAGAAAGCAAGGTGAGAGACAGAGAAGTGAAGAGAGAAAATGGAAGAAAGGTATAACTGTTTCTTGTTACTTTTTGATTAAATCTCTTTGTTCTATTCACAACAATGTGTGGGTCATTTATACCATTACATCACAAATGTTTACCGTTTTTGGTTGGAATTTTTCAATATTTGATTTCTGTAGATATTTTACTTTCCAAGGTGTCTTTCTTTGAAAATATTTTGGTTGTGTTCAACTATTTATATTTTTCATTGGTAAATTCTTACTTGGCCTTCAAAGGGTATTTAAAGGTAAAAACAAATGCATTAAAAGAAGCATATATGGGAGTTTAGCACAACTCAAATCTGTGAACACACATCTAAAACTTAATTTTCAAAAACTGCACATATTCATATATGGCAGTAAGAATGTTACAAATTCCTTATTTACCTCAAATTTCAACTATTAATTTATTTTGCTCTGTCCCAACTACTATCCAAAATGCTTATCTTTCTTTCCTCCTTTGTGGTAACTGTGGGAGACAACAATAATAAGTGATGATGGACAGTGGTGTTAAAAGTTTGTAAACTCTGTGGAATTGTTTGTATTTCTGCATAAATCTGACATAAAACTTCATCAAATTCAAATCCATAAAAAAGATAAAAAGAATCAAATAAAACAAATAAAAATGCCGCACCTTTTTAATGATGATCTAGCCATCAAAGCTAAACAATGTACGTTTTACAACTTGAGGATTTTGTTACTCATATGTTTTCTGGGAGTATTAAGGTTTATCTGCAAAAAAGAAGACTGATCACTCTCTCACTTATTTACTGAGGGAACGCCAAGACTATACTGGTGGAATGCAAATGTGCAGGTCACCTTTGAAGCTTTAAAACCATATTATTAACTGTGCATCTCTATACACCCATGTAAAACATAGAGATGCTTTATTAGAGAGCAGGCAAAGAAATCTCATGCTCTCAGACAGCAGTATATGTTGTGTCTAATCTCATGATCTCTCTCTTTATTCCATTCCAATTAATTTTTTAGATGCCAGAACACCTTTACTAATAAATGTTAGCTGTTTTCAATTAATTTTGGTTTGAAAAATGTCTGACTGTGGCCCCTAGTTTTCATTTCTGTGGTGTAGTACATTTTTGTACAGAAATTCAGTGCAAATATAAGCTGCACTTCTGTCTACCACCCACAGAGGGCTCTTTGCAAGGATCTCACAAATACAACATGTGGCACCGCTGCCTTGTTTGGAACATTTGTTGTGATGGTGGCTTTTGTGTCAGTATCAGTGGGTTGTTTGTATTCCTTAGTTTATTGAGCATACTGTTTCCCAGCTAACCATCATTTAGGCACTCCCCCACATGCCAGGTTCACATTTTTGCACCTCTGTATAGGCCTTCGTGTTATCAATCCTTTTTTGTCTATTTGGTAATGTTGGAGTTTTGGCTTTTTTCACCCGCTACAATAACCCTTTAGAATTATTACCAGTGATTTAATACTGTTTCCCTCAGTTTTGCTGACTAAGCTGAGCACCTGCATCCTGCACCTGTTTTTTGCTCTAAGTGGTTTGGCCTCTTCAGGCTGGTAAGTGAAAATGCTGTTTGCTTACTTTGTTCTGTGCTTGCTCTATCCCGAGTCTATTGTTTTTTCACTAAGATTTTATTTCAGGTTTTTGGTGCAGCTCCGTTTTCAAACCACCTTTAATTAAACTGTGGTTTGCTATTATTTCTCACAGTGGACTACAACATGGGGTGCCACTGAATGTAGGTGGAACAGTTATTTTAAATTCAAGTAGCCTAGTAAGATAACATTTATGCTTCAGAGGTAATTAGAATTGTATACATAGAATTCTAGAATTATATACAAACACACAGCGCTTAGTTTGCATAGTTTGGCAGTTTAGAGTTTGGTGTTGTTTTTCTATGCCCACCACAGGGTAGTTTTATTGTATTAGTAGGGGTGCAATTGAATTTACTTTTGGTTTTGGTCTTTACAGCTCCTGCTCCCAGTTTTGTTTAACAATTTATATTTATATGGAACAATGTGTTTGGTGTTTTGCGGTACTTCTGAGCATTGCAAGGCCTGAGTTTGGGGTGAACTTGTTGAGCCTTTCACAGTTGAAAGCATGTAAACTGTCAATGTTATCCACTTGTGAGCAATCATTCTCACTTTAGAGAGATGGACTTTAAATTGTTGTTTTTGTTTCTCTTTGGCACAGTGTTAACACACACCTGAATGCTCCAACACAGCTAACTGCTTGAATTTCTGCTTTTACAACTACAATATCTAATGATCTCTGAATAAAGGGCATTTAGTTAGCAATTTCCGGCTGCTTTTTACCTTCTTAATTTCAATGGATACAATACAGATGTACATTTTTAGGCTTCATTTTTGTTAAACAAAATATGTTTTTGTTTAAATGCATATTTAGCTAAATTTAGGACCTTTTAAGGATCAAATCAGTTTATTACATCCTGATATAAAAACATAGAATTTAAAAAGGGTAAACTTTTTCCTTTTTTAATAACTGTGAAGAAACACACACATACACACACACACACACACACACACACACCCACAGTGTGTATGAAAAACAATAACTCTGTCTGTGCTGTCACCTAGCAACTGAGCACTAAATGGAGAAATATATAAATAATGTTCACATCAAGGTCAACACTTTTACCGAGTTCAAAACATGACATTTTAATGAAGTCCAATAGAGCCTCGTCACAACATCCCTGCATTATGTGATATGATGTAAGGTCATAACTGTTTTAATGCATATTTATTAATAAAGTTACTCACCACATTCCTGTTAAAATTATAATCAGATACCATAAATATAAATATATATTCTAGGATTAGGGTATAAATATTAATAAATAATAAACAAAAAATCAATATAAATTATTTAAAAATAAAAATGATTGCATGATTGCTTATTTGTTATTGTACTGCCCATCAAGACAAAGTTTTCTACTTAAGGCTTATCTTTCGCTCCAAAAGATAATAATGCATCAATATTAGGATTTGTGCAACATAAAAGACAAGAACTATTTATGTAATTTTGGAAAGCTTTAAAAAAAATTAAGACAGCCTAATATTTTGTATAAACCAGTAATATACGTTAGGTGTGTGACAAAAAAAAAGACCTCAAATTGATAACATTTGTTAATTTTTAGCCTTACTTCTGATAAATCCAAAGCTTTACTAATAGTTCTTATAAAATAGTACTTAAAAAAAAAAACATGTATATTATCTTAAGATTATATTCTAATTTCAAGAATGGAATATATATAGTCTGAGAGTAATCAATGGATTTAAGATAATGACACAGAGGCATGTTTAGAACATGAATAACTTCAATCATTAGGAGAATATACACAGTGTTAACACAGTATATACAGTCTCATGCCAACTTTGGGCAAAGCTAATATATCTATATTTTATTTTTAATACATTTAATACAATGTATATAAAGGATATTTAAATAATTGTTGATGCTCAATGAGCTGGTAAAAAATTTGGATTTCATCAATCCACAGACACATTTTGTGCAAATGAACACAATGTCCTGGGATTTTCCTCTGGGATTTGCTGCTATAAATCACAATTCATTGTTCCATCAATGAAGGCAAGTTGTTCTGACCCAGTTGTATCAAAACAGACTCAAATTATAATATTGTATTTTAAAGAAATACAGAAAATGGTATTTTACAGTTTAACAGTTTTTATGCTATAATGCAATGTTTTCCTTTCTCTCAACATAACTATTTTTATTTACTGGTCTCATTCAACCTTAAAACAATGTTCTGAATTGTTTATTTTATTTTTATCAAAATGAAAACTGGCATCTATGGTTCTACAGTACTTGTAACCTGTTGTGCACTCAATTGTTTTAGTGTATTTTATAGGTATACTTGTGTTAATAACATTAGCCAACTCAAGAAAAGCCTTTAATTGCTTAATTACTTTGGGTTCCTTTTTAAACCATTTACCACTTAATGATTTTATTCCCTTTTACCACACTTAAAAGAGGATTCGTCAACAAGTAAACCAAGCAACAGTATAGTAATACACACATTTATTCTGGTTTACTTGTATTGAGTCGGTAAAACTCAGTTTTCATCCTGGCATGCTGTATATCATCTTCTGGGCTACATCCTAAGTAATGTAAGTAACTGTCCACTAGTCCACAGATAATCAGTAGGATGAAGATCTAGGGAATTTTCAAGCCATGAATCCTAAATTTTAATGTTTTGTAAATTGTTTTGTAAAATTTTAAAATTTTAATGAAACACTATTGTTTTTATGACATTGGTACAGAACAATACTTTTTCCAGCATCATGGTGTACACAATTGCCCCTTGTTGAAAGGTGTTGTTTAGAATATGTTTTGAAAACATTCTTTATTCACGACAGTGTTCTTAGACAAAATTGCGAGTGAGCCCACTCACTTGGATAAGAAGCAACCCCACACATGGAGAATGTTCTCAGGATGCTTTACTGTTGCTATGACACACTCCTGAAAACCCACTTAATTCTATCGGCTAGCCCATAGAATTTCTGCAGAAATTCCTGGCACTGATGTTTTCATGGAATTTTTAAGGATTCAAGAATCTGCCAGCCACCACAGACAGTTCAATCCACACCCTACAAAATATCTGAATACATGCTGTTGTGAGTTCCTGCTTTATTTTTTGCAATTAGATGTATGACTGAGTTCTTCTGTTTACTTGCCTGTGTGTGTAACATACCACTTTTAACATTGCTACTTTAGATGACAAAACTATTAGATTCCTATTTTTAATCAACCCCTGGGTTTGTCACTCAGCACAGCTCACTTATTTTTTCAGCTAGTCACTTCTCTTCATGCCCCTCTATAAATAAATTACATATTGTAAAGGTGAGAGAGAGTATATGGCATATATTAATTAAAAAAAAGCAGCAGAGACCTTTAATTTATTTACTACTGGCACAAAATTAAGAAATAAACATTTATTTTTCTACTTATAAGACGCTTTGTTTTATTTGACTACATACAACTGAGGTGACGATGAGGTAAAATGTAATTTTTTATTAATCATAATATAAAGAAGTTAAAGAAAGGGACAGTGATTTCATATTATATATATCCAAATGAACACAAAAAATGTTTATAGGACACAGGATCCAGATTATTCTGTAAAGAGAAATTGTGTGTATAATATGTATAATGTTACATGGGAAGGCTATATTATTACAGTGATTTTAACAGTCTGGCTTTTAATCCTACAAGTAGGAGATTTTAATAATCTTTATTTGAATTTAAAGAACAGGGTAAAAATCCTGTGTGCTATGCTACTGAGGTGAGAGATGGCCAGATGAATCTTCATCCTCCTCTCTATTCTTCTAAATCTGTTATGAGCAAGAATGTATTTCAGTTTACTTTCAAGGTTGAGAACCTTTATCTGGTTACCCACACCCTTTCAAATATCCTTGTGGACATAATATAATTATAATTACATTTCCACTTCTCATGAAGCTATTAATACCGACCTTAGCCTCTGTTTGTTTGTTTGTTTGTGTTTGCCTTCTATTAATGATCATAGCTATCACTCCGGTTATGTACCCACTACCCACCAGTTCTTTTCTGATTTTTAGGAATAGACATTAATTTCACACTTTCCTCAAGCATACAGCACTATCATACCTCATCAATTCATCACTGCCACTTTTGCAGATTCTTTTAAAGAGGCTAGAGTTATATTGCTACAAAGAAAAAACAATGCTCAACCCAAATAATGTCAAGATCTACAGACCTGTCCACTACACTACTCAGGTTTTTTTTCACAGAACCATTTTAATACAATTTGGCTTTAAGTGTGGTCATTCCACAAATTTTTTCTCTCTGTGGTTGATGCAATAAAATCCACCATAATGACTTTCCAGTCCTAATTTTGCTGGGCCTTTCTGCAGCTTTCAATACAGTCAATCATCAGATTTTAGTCTTTACTTCACCTAAACCAGGCCTCTTTGAAATGACACCTGGTGGTTCCAATCCTCTCGTACTGGAAGGTTATATGCTAATATTTTTTAAAATGGGCTCTTCCAATTTAATAAAATGTCAAAACATAACAAAACAAAGGTCATGAAACACAAAAAAAATCTATCTTTTAAAGATTATGTGACCACCACTCAAAAGTCCAAAAAGTTCTGTATAGCTATAAGCCTGTGATCTTTTATTTAAATAGGTATATTAAAAATTATGAAATAAAAAAGAGAATTTAATTAATGAAGTCACTACTAGAGAGTGGACAGCACATCATTAGGCAGTCAAAACTGAAAAATCTCAGTCCTGTGATATGTGTGAACAGTAGATTAATAAAAGCTCAAAGTGATTATAAAGCAGAGTAGGTTCTCTGCTTCCCATTAAATGAACAATGGGACATTCCTTATAATCTTCAAAAAGGGTCACTTGATAAGGCAAGGCAGGTTTATTTAACACCTATAAAAGAGGCAATACTATACAATTTCAGGGGATTTTACACAAAACCAAAATTATGCAAAGATCAACAAAAGATAGATTTATAATAACAAATATTCATCAAATCAATTCTAATATAAATCAATACGAATACATACAAGTGCACCCCTCAACATATAAAAACATAAACCACAAAGATGCATGACATTTTACCACAACACATAAATCATTCTATTTATACCATATCATGTACATACCCCTAATAAATATGTAAAAAAAAATAGCAAAAAGCACTGTAGCTTAAATATGTGATATACATGTGATAACAGTGTTGACAATACCAAGTACAACTCCCAGTGATTCTTTTTAAATTAACATAAAACATGGTGTTACAATAACCTTGAGTTTTTTTTTAAATATACTGTATATATTTTGGTGATTGTCTGACCATCTGATTAGTTTCCATTTAGATGAGGCTAAGAGATTGGATGCTCTGCAAAACAAAACACAAATAACCTACACCTACAACAGAATGAACAGACTGAACAGTTTCCTCTGTGGGACACCCTGCCTCTGCATCCACCTCCACAGGCATTCCTGCTCCAGCATCTTTTTCTGTAAGCTGTCCTTCATCTGTGCCCACCTGCATAAGTCTTCCTGATCCTGTACTTGTCCCCGTGTGCCTTTCTACATCTGTGCCTATGAATTTAATCCTGTCACGTACTAAGAAATCTATGCATTGGGGTTATCACACCTGCTTCCCTATGTTAAATCCTTTCTAGTGTTTGATCCGTATGGTCATGTGCATTTTTTTTGTACTTGTCAACAGTAATTTTGTCATTTGTTCAATCCATATCTCCTCATGTTTTTAGTTACGTAAGTGAATTTCAATCATTGTTTTGCCATCATATGTGATACTGTTATGTTATTAAATTTAAGTTTTGTTTAAAATATTTGTGTGTAATTTAGTTTCCCAGTTTATCCGACCCCATGTGTGGCCAAACTGTAGTTCACAAGATCACATTTGTCTAAAATATTATGATTCATTATATAATAATACCAAAAAAAATAAAAATAATAAATAAATAAATAAATAATAATGGCGGCACGGTGGCTTAGTGGTTAGCACGTTCGCCTCTCAGCGCTAGGGATTCCCGGTTCGAATCCCAATCTGGGTGGAGTTTCCATGTTCTCCCCGTGTCCGCGTGGGTTTCCTCTGGGTTCTTTGGTTTCCTCCCATAGTCCAAAAGCATGGATCAAGATCAATTAAGTTCTCCAAATTACCCTATATAGAGTGTGTTAGTGTGTGTGTGTCTGTGTGAGTGAGTGTGTGCCCAGCGATAGATTGGCACCCTGCCCAGCGCTCGAAACGTTCTCCCTGGATGGGCATAGGGAACCTCTTTGTGACGCTAATAGAGATTAATGCTGAAGATAATGGATGGATGGAATAATGTTAATAATAATAATAATATTATTATTATTATTATTATTATTATTATTATTATTATTATTATTATTATTATTATTAGTAGTAGTAGTAGTAGAAGTAGTTGTAGTAGTAGTACTATTCATTATATTATACTCATTCTAACCTAACCATAAATATAACCTTGATATAAACTTGATTTTATGATAACAATAATTAAATGAGATCACATGTAATATAAAGAGATTATATTATATATTTATATTATAATACTTTACATTTATATTAGATTACATATTATTATTATTATTATTATTATTATTATTATTATTATTATTATTATTATACATACCTTTACACAGCATTAACCACACCCACACCTGGATTAATTATTACTTAATAACCTTCTGGTCATTGTTGTGTTTATAGACCACATCTATTGTTGAAGTATTTGCTATGGTCTATAAAATGGAAAGCATGAGCAAAACTCTTGTATGTAAAGTAAAAATTAATATTCAATTAAGGAGAAATTAAAATGAATGCAACTTATTACTGTATACTGACCTCCAGGCCACTTTTGAAGGGTTTATTAAAGAACTTGAATTTCTTTTCAGTGTAATTATTTGCTCGGGCAAGGCATTGTTGGTGGCTTTAATGCATATAACAAAGACCAACAGGACCCATTTAAATTAGTATTTTACTCCATTCGTAGTCATTACTCAGAGTTGGGTTGATTCAACACATGAATGTGGATATGATAAATAAAATTTTGGCCACTAGTCTTCACACTATTAACTTAAATATTGCCCTAAAAATTGAGTTAATCCCATGTCATTCTGAAATGATCTATTGATTAAACCACAATATAACAAAAAGTACATTTGTACTCCTGCTACCACTGCATCATTCATGCAGCATCTACTTTACGTAAATATTAAATTACCATTAGTGACCAAAAGAAATTGAGAGTACAGCTTAACGCCTTTGAATACATTTCTCATACAACTTTGGACAATATAGCCACCAAAAGATTTTAAGATATAATCCTACAGTAGTAAGTAGTTAATAATTTATTAATGTACTTTGAAAATAACCATATAGGTTTTCTTGCTTTATTAGATTTTAGCATAGCATTTGACAGAATATCTCATGTCATCATACTGGATAGATTAGAAACCATGGTGGCATGAAGGCAATGGTGGTTTAAATTCTATCTGGCAAATTGCTAACAGTTTACATGTGTAAATAATATTTTGACCAAGGGAAAAAAAACAAAACTTGTGTTTCACAAGTTTCTGTACTGGGACCACTTCTGTTTACTCTTTCTATTCTCTCATTGGGATCAATTATTCTCAAATGTGTAATCAGATTTCACACTTATGCAGATTACACATAGTTGTATATTGTGGCTGGACCTATTTAATGAAAAAAAAAATCAACTAGTTGGTTTCAAGTTCTTTTCTCTTTTATATATAAATGTAATGTAATGTAATGTAAATTATTTTAAGTTAAATTTAAAATAATTTAGCCATTTCCTTTACCAAGCACATGTAAAAGTATTGTATTACAGCATTTTTCCACCTTCGAAACACCTCAAAGCAAAGAAACACATCGCCATAATTATATGATTTTGCAGAATTAATGACTATAGATAAATAAATGACTGAGTTACCATAAAATGTCAACCTTTTGTCATTCAGCAAAAATGCAATGGAAGCAATACAAAACGAAACAATTTTAAATGTTGTTGTTAGCCACAATTGTATTATTTTAGATAAAATAATGAGAAGAAAATTATAATCACTTAGTTCTACAGAAAATATTATGAAAGCAATCTGTAACTTGCTGTATTAAAACAAACACCTGCATCAGTGTCACAGGTGCCTGGGGCACCTGTCCCTCATTAATGTACTTATGGACTCCGTTGGGTGATTGGTTTGTTTTTGTGCACGTGATTGGGTGTTTTTGTATTTAGTTTCCATATTCCCTCCCCCCCGTGCACGTGTTTGTTTGTGGTTATACCCCGATGTTCGTCACGTTTGTTTCGTTCCCCCCTTTCTGTTGGTGTCCCTTCACCATTTTTTAATAATAAATCCGTTTTGTTTTTATGCCCGGTGTCACGAGCCACGAGCGATCTCTAACAGAAAGACGTGCCTAAGATCTGGAGTGTTCCGAACACCAGGGGTCGCCCTTCGTCAGGCCTGAGTACCAGGGACCGCCCGCTGCTGATTCCGAGCACCAGGGACCGCCCACTGCCGAGTCCGAGCACCAGGGGCCGCCCGCTGCTGAGTCCGAGCACCAGGGACCGCCCGTCGCCAATTCCGAGCGTCAGAGGCCGTCCGCCGCCGACTCCGAGCACCAGGGGCTGCCTATCACTGACTCTAAGCACCTGGGTCCACCCGCCGCCGACTCCAAGCACCAGGGGCGCTCTCCCTGCCTTGCAGCTAGAGGGCGCCGATCCGCGCCCCGCAGCGAGATGGTGTGCTCCACGCTTCGTCAGCAGGGGGCATCCAACACACCTCATCTCCAGAGGGACCCCCCCCCCCTTTTCTCCGCGAGAACTTTTTTAATTTAATTTAATTTTTATTTTATTTATTTATTTATTTTTTCTCCTTCATGGTCGCTTCCCCCTTTTTGCGCGACCGTTGGGGTGGGGGTATGTCACCGGTGCCTGGGGCACCTGTCCCTCATTAATGTACTTATGGACTCCGTTGGGTGATTGGTTTGTTTTTGTGCACGTGATTGGGTGTTTTTGTACTTAGTTTTCGTATTCCCTCTCCCCGTGCACGTCTTTGTTTGTGGTTATACCCCGATGTTTGTCGCGTTTGTTTCATTTCCCCCTTTCTGTTGGTGTCCCTACACCATTTTTAATAATAAATCCGTTTTGTTTTTTGCCTGGTGTCTCTGGACTCTCCTTCCGCGCTTCAACCACGGTGCGGCGCTGCGCAGTATCCCCGCGCAGGCTTATATCTGTGGGAGCGTTTTGTCCGTCGGACCGTCGTACGCATTCTTTCCGGCGTAGTCGATTCCCAGGAAACGCTCATCAGGCGCAAGCGGCGTACGCATTCCTTCCCGCGTGGCCGATCTCCCGGGGAAGAACGAGCGATTCCTAACAATCGGATTAAAGCTGCTAATTAGTCTTCAGTTAAAAAAAAGTGCTCACACCTAGGACAGCTGTTGCACAAAGCAGGTTGACATAAATCATGGTTTTAACAAGAGAGACAAAGTTTAAACAAAGGAGAGGATTCTAAAACTTCTTCAAGAAGATAAATTATCATGGAATGTTGCAAATAATTTTGGTTGCTCTGAATCAGCTGTGTATAAAGTCTAGTTCAAGTATTAACAGAATAGGAAGGTTGTAAATAGAAAGCACACTAGCACACCATTAAAGATTTTAGGACAATAAGTGTCTAGATAAAACCTTAAAGCAATATGTCTTGAAAACAGAATGCATGACAAAACAAATGAAAAACATGTGGAAGGAAACAAAAGATGATTTTTTTTTTCTTCTTAGCTCTTCATCTTCTTCTCCATCTTCCCATGAAGATCACCAAAAACCACACAGGTTAATCAGATTCTCAGTGCTCTCTTACATTCTTTTTTTGCAGACCTCATCACCAATGCTCTCCCTTGTATCATTGTATTATCAACTCTTGACCCAAACCCCGCAACCAGCACCCTATGCTTTACAGTAATAACCTGTCTATCTGTATATACCTGTCTATGTAGCATGTATCTCTTACCCCAGAAGTGCTGCTGAAACAAAATGGCTCAAGTCAGATCTACCCTCAGATTTGGAGCTATAACTGTCTCTTCTCACCATTTTCTCCAAGGACATCTCTGGTGTTAAATCCTCGTGCTTCCAGTCTACAGTAAAAACATTTTAGACAAAAAACACATTGCTCAGCACATTTAATACTTTACACCATGTCATTCTTTTAACACCTCCTTGTCAGCTGATGACTTTGCAAATTTCTTCACAGAGGGCATCAGCAACCATGTCACCTGTTCAATCACTCTTTATTCTCTCGTCTTAAAGTTTTCCAAGATTCTTCCCTCCAAACATCCTCTTGACTGCTCACTTTATAGTCCATATTTTACTTAATTACATTAATACTAACCTGCCTCATTAACTCCTTACTCACCACTGGTGCATTTAAACAGACCAAACAGATCAAAATGACACCACAGTGCAAAAACCGCTCGGCTTTAATCTGGTCAAGATTAGGGCATGTGTAACTTTTTCTCTTTCTGTCAAAAACATATGGTATCCACAAAGCTGATAAGGTTTCATCATCTCAAGCTAAATTTTGCAAAATTGCAAAAACAAACTCCTGATAATTTGTGCAAAAGCCTAAATTCATCCCAACCTAATGAGCTCTTAAATCCCCCCAGCCAGCTCTGTTTATAAACTTTTTTATCTTCATCTAGAGGATCAGACATTTTTTGACATAGGAGGCTACTCAGCAGTTATTCCTCTACTGGCTTAACTACGGAAAAGCATTGCTTTATGATCTCCCCACTTCCATGATCAGTACAGTACATTATTTTTCCACATTCAATACTAAGCTCTGACCTATCTGAATCTGTTCCCTCTTACTAGAAAATGAAACACTGACTAAAAAGGAGTAAACAGCTTACCAGTGAAACAAGCTGAAACACCACAAAGAAAAGAGTCATGCACTGGCAGAGCCATATAGAAATTTAATTAATAAAGTTCACCATGCTGGGTTGGTACAAGATGTCCGAAATATGTAGCCATTAAAACTAAATATTTAGGTTCACTTCCTCTAAATCTTTCTTCTTGACATGCAAAAAACAAAAAACACATAGAAGCTACTCTGGAGATTCAAAAACATTATGCTACACATCACCATCATACTTCTTGAGCTTGACATTTGCTGGGTCATCTTTGCACAAAAACAGTGTCACTGTGCCATCATGAGTTCAAGTGAAAGACCTAGGACCTGCACTCACTTTTCCAGTTCTGCAAACATATAATTTTCAATTCATGTCACTGTGGTGGCTCACTTCATGTACTGTAATATGTGCTACCATAGTGAAATTTCAGCGGGGAAGTATCAACTCAATTAGGGAATATTGCAGCCAGGGGCACAGTCAACCCCTCCTCCAACCTTGATACCGGTGCCAAATTAAAATGCTCCATGTCATATCAAACGAATTGTGTGGTTATGCCAGGCTACAAAAACATATTTAAAACTATACTAGATTTTTAAATCATAAAGTCCTGTCAACAGTAGTCCTGCAAGTAAACAAAGACAAGTAAATAACAAAAATGAAACAAAAACATGCATTTTTACTTAAAGGAAAAATATGAATAAAGAATTACATATCTGTATATGATAAAAGTATGTGAATCTTTAGTATACCCAAATTTAAAGGTGAAAATGGACTTAATTTTGAAATAAAGAAATTGGAAGTTTTTTAAAATGCAATGACAAACAAGTTATAATTTAGCACCGTACATAATGGCCAAAAATGAGAACATAAAACATACTTGGAATATAGCTAGAGGATTTTACTTTCAGCCATGCTTCACACTCGGTGGCATGAACAGAATTGACATGATTAATGGCTCAGATGCATCTGTGATACATTACACCAATTATGTTCCCCACTCGATGCTAGGACATTGAATGCCATACAATGTGTTAGTTTGCATGAGCGCCTGATGACTGGCCGAGCGAGCAGTATGCAGTAAGACTTAATATGTGCTGGGGGCACCTTGCAACCTTATTCTTACAGCTAAGGGACAGTCCCCAAGGGCAGTGATTTAAAAGATTGGCTAGTGTGGATTGGGACCCCTAGAGTTAGGGCACATTAAGGACCAGACATTTTAAGTACAATTATCATAAAACTTCTAAAACTTTAGAATTGTTTTAATTTATTATATGTCTAATGTATCAAACCACATAATCATTTAGATGGTTCTATAAAGTTATCATTTGTTGTGCTATAAAAAATGCCATAATAGTTTAGCTACATACTACATCTACGTATGTAACTTAATTATTGAGCCTAATACAGATTAGTGGGACTATTTAACTCCATGTGTATTTGTGTTTAATTTCTTATGTTGTTAAAACATACCAGTTACTCAAGATGTTATGGTTATACTGGAAATTCATAAGTCATAAATATAATGCCCAGACAAAATAATGACTTTTTATGGCATTTGAAATGCCTAAGGTAATTTCTATCCTAAGCCTTTTATAATTATGGAAACAGGACATGCAGGTGCTGGCAATCTGAAGTGACATCACTGTTATTAAAGAAGAGCAGCAAAGGAGGTGGGAGTATATGTACACATATTGGACAAGGATTGTGACAAAGGATGCAAGTTCTGCACCTGCACTGTGTGGGATGCTGTTGGCATGATAGTTTGCATAAATCAAATACAGCAATGATGACGTGATAAGTATTATTATGTACAAGTACATTATAATCAACATTTCCTTCTAACAAAGAAAAAAAAAATTACGGTGCAAGTTTTTCTTCAACGCATTTAAAGAGTTCTAAGAGTTGGTTTTAGTTTTCAACTATACTGCACATGTCAAATTTTTACCATTTAAAGTTACTTGTTTTCAACGTAATTGAATTACATTAAATATATATAATGTAATTATAATTTGTTACTAGGGACAGTAATTAATGCATAATGCACGGCATGGTGGCTTAGTGGTTCGCCTCTTAGCACCAGGAATTCCCAGTTCAAATCCCAGTCTGGGTGGAGTTTCCATGTCCTCCCCGTGTCCACATGGATTTCCTCCAGGTTCTCTGGTTTCATCACACAGCCCAAAAACATGGATCAAGGTCAATTGAATTATCCAAATTGCCCCAAATAGTGTGTGTGTCTGTGGGAGTGAGTGTCTGCCCAGCAATAGATTGTTCACCGAAACGTTCTCCCCTGGATGGGCATGGGCATGGGGAACCCCCCCCCCCCACAACCCAGTAGAGTCTAAAGCGGAAGATAATGGATGGATGCATAGCTCACTTTCACATTATGCCATGACTTCCCCAAGTAAGTGGATTCTGGCTTTAAATAGAAGCAGGACAGGTTAACAAAACCAACATCCATCCATCCATTATCTTCCGCTTTATCCTCTATTAGGGTCGCGGTGGGGTTCCCCATGCCCATCCAGGGGAGAACGTCTTGGGCACTGGGCAGATACACCCAGGACAGGGCGCCAATCTATCGCTGGGCACACACTCACTCACACAGACATGCACGCATACACACTCTATATGGGGCAATTTGAAGAACTCAATTGACTTGATCCATGTTTTTGGACTGTGGGAGGAAACCAGACAACCCGGAGGAAACCCACACAGACATGGGGAGAACATGGAAACTCCACCCAGATAGGGATTCAAACCAGGAATCCCTAGTGCCGAGAGACGAACGTGCTAACCACTAAGCCACCGTGCCGCCCAAAACCAACATTGATACTTAAATAGAATTTTCAACAATAAAAAGAGGGAAAACTAAAAATAAAAGTAAACAAAAAACTATAACCTAACCAGACACCAGCAGCACAAATAGCCACTCTGTTGTAAATCTGGCAGGTCACAGACAAGCAACTGACAGCATGAGGACAGTGTACCTTGGAGCACCTGGGAAGTGAACAGACAAATGTGGGAAGGGGACACATTGGAAAGAAAAGAAAAAAGAGGATGTGTTAATAGATCATCAGAGAACACAGAAAACAACAAGGATGTGCTAAGAGTCCATAAGTGGCAGTGTGGTAAGGTAATACAAGTGAAATGGGAGTGGCTAACATTTAGAGGAGATATTACACTGGTTAATGTTAGTGAACTAGAGGCAGAGGTAAGTGGATGGGGTCAGATAATTAGATGATGCACTAACAAAACCCCTTTCACCAAGAACTTGTCCGCTGATGAAGAAGAGATGGACAAGAGGTTAAGCATAACCCTGGTGCCTGGGATGACTACAGTGTCAGCTTTACAACAGAAGTGCAGGATGGTAAAATGCACTGGAAAGTAATGATAAATAGATAAAACTGTGGGCAGGTGGAACCATGTGCACATATCAGAGGAAAACACCTCCCCACCCACCAGGTACAGCATTCCAGAGACAGGAGTCAAGTCATGAGACCATTAATGGAAAAGAAGACGACTTGGGAATGTCCTACTGTCCTGAAATGGATTAATACATAGTCTACATATACTACACACAGTCTGGGTATGATGTCAAATTTTCCCAACAACATGTTCAACAGGTCTTATTTAAGCGACCAGCCATTCACTAAAAAGAGACTATGTAGTATGTTCCGTTATTATCTGCAGTGTAATGCATGAATTTTAACAATATCCCGGATGATCCTCCTAATTAACTGACCTGCTGGAAAAAATGACCTTGCTGTAAGAGGATCAATCTTCTGGCACTACTGTTATAATGAGAGAGTGTCTGCTCACTCATTAGTTTTACTCAAGCAAAACAAGATGGTAAAGCTTAAATAGTAAGAAATGATGCTCAGTGAGTTTGACAGACGTTAAGATGCCCAAGTCATTTTAGGTATAATGTAATGTAAAAAAAAAAAACTATAAATAATGTGATGGCAAGCACTCTGCCCTTCTGCACTTTAGTTTATGTACTGTTGCTGTTGCTAAAGTACCAATAACTTATTTAAGCTCACTGCATATAGCAGTCGGACCTGAAATCATGAGTTGGTGCATCCATTTAGCAGAGCACAATAAGCTGCGCTACACCTTGCTGGTAGTTCAAACGCATGGGGGGCAGGTAACGCGGCACCTGCAGCTAATTAATCACAGAGATGCAAAGCAGAAATCTTGCCACAATAATCATCGTGGCTAGATAAAAAAAACACCAGCCAATCCACTGGTTGACTGATTTTAAGTACGGAGAAAACATTTTTCGAATATTTGTTTTTTTTTATATACTGAATTTAGGGTAGGCGGCATGGTGGTGCAGTGGTTAGCAGGTACGTCGCTAAACGCCTGGTTTGAACGCCAACGATCATGGTTTGAATCCCGATCTGGGTAGAGTTTACAGATTTTCCACATGCAGGCATGGATTTTTTCCCCTCCGGTTTTCTCACGTAGTGAAAACATGAATTCAAAAACATGAATTCAAGATGAATTGGCTGCTCCGAATTACCACTATATATTGTGTATGTGCCCAGAGATGGACTAGCATCCAGTCCTAGGTGTATCTGCCCAGTGCCCTGGATGGGCATGGCGACAGGCATGAGGATTAAGAAGAAGATCCTAAAATGAGATTAATTTAATGCTAAAAATCCTTCAGTCAACGCAATTAACGCTGTTTATAATTTTCATTTATCACCATTATCCTTATCAATATGTTTTAAAAGAAAATGGGTATGTGTTAAACTTTACACAGGGTAGCAAATATTTCGAGGACCAGAATTTTAGGCGTGCCACTGCGTTCTAATAGTGAGTCGCTGTCCATGGTTCTGTCGTATCTTAAACAAAAATAACTTTCATAAACCAAGGTTATGTACAGTGAAGAAGCACCAAATATTGTGTTCAGTTCCCTGAAGATGAAATATGGCTTCTCCGGGCGTGAATAAATACCGCAGTTGTTATTTGAGACTGAGCTGTCATCTGTCAATCATCACTGGAGATAGAGATCTGCTCAGATAAACATATCTTCTTAAATGTCTTAATGTCTTCTGATGCTTAGTCACCAGGCTGACCATGACTGCATATTTATCCCGGTGTTTTATGATCTAGCCTACCACTGCTGAGTGCACACTGCTCTCCTGAAGGCGGCTGCTTCAGCTCCCATCTAAGGCGAGGCGGCGTTGAAACACACGCCCATGCACGCGCCGCCGGACTTATGCAAGGCTACGTCGCTCAAAGGACTTACTTTAAAAAGGGATTTAGAGTCTGAACAGACAATGTTGAGATGGACACATTATACAAGTGCTAGATCGAGCGGAGAAGAGCCTGGAGATTTTAAGCGGCACCTTAATGAGCTATTCCCACGCGGAGCGGTAGAATTCGGATTTTGGTATCTATGATGTTAGAGAGATAGTCTGTGGAAGCGAAAACAAAATCACAGCTTATGCAAAGATTGTGAAGAGGAAGGAGCACACTGATGAAGAGCAGTAGCCGAAGCACTGCGCTGTGTTATCATGCCTCAAGATGCTCTCAAGCTGCACTAATGTTTTCGCAATCTTAATGCCGATTGATCAGATTGTTCTTTCATCTCATGTCATAAAACCTCCCGGAGTCTTATAAGGATAAGTGTTTACCACGTTTTGCGGGAAAGGTAATGTTCTGTAATTATTTTGTGTCGCTTGTAAAATGCCGGTTCGGGTTTGCGAGATACAAAGATGACGGTTCCTCTTATTTATACCAATTAATAATGTGCTGTGGCTTTTAATGACGCCTGAATCAGTATCAATATTGCGCCAGAATGAACATCTTTCAAAGCCAAGCATGGACGCTGTGGTCCTGCATCTTAGATGCAGCATCTGTTTCAGTCCAGTACAGATTCCTAAAATGTGATTCCTGAATTTGAATGTGTTTGCTGTGTTTGCCTTGTTTGCCTTGTTTGCTGTGATCTTTAGAATCTAAATTACGCACAGAACACCAGAACAGCGATTAAGCCAGTACGTTTGGAACAGCAGAATGTTGCATGAATGTGATATAGATTTATTAGGACTTGGTAGTTTCACAAGATGGACACGTTTTCTCTACAGTTACTTTATGAGATAATTATACTTCCCAAGTTTGAAATGTGCACCTATTTTATTTAGTGACCTTATTATTATTATTAGTATTCAAATGTACTTGGCATTCCATAATTTGTAAATTAGACACAAATGTGCATTAATGTTGAAATGTCATTATGCTCTTTTCATGTGTTTTAGCTATATGACCATTTTCAGTATGCAACCTGCCAGGCTTCCCTTTGTTTCAAAGAGGAATTGGATGTTTGGATTTTAAGGTTTATTGCTAGAACTGTCTTGTTTTTCAACACAGCTAGACTCACTTCATGTCTCTCCAGACATTAGTCTTCTATATGGATAGTATTGATATTTAACTTGATTACAAAATGCCTAAAATTAAAACAGTAAAATCATTAGCCTGACATTAAAAGTTCATATGATATTGTTTTAAGACATCGAATATAACAGATCTTGATGTGTTAAGTTAAAAATTATTGTTAAGGCTCTACATTCTGACAAAATATGGCCAGATCACATAACAACTAAACTTTTTTGGTCCTTATGGCTTATGACCCAAATAACTCAAATAGAAAGTTCATGAATATGTATTATTACTAAACTAATAGCGTGTAATGGATAACATTAATTTCTAAAAGAATAAAAATAGCAAAATTTGATAATTAGATAAAATGGATGGTCAGATATCAGACTGATTTTACTGGACTGTTCTAGCGAAAAATGTGAATTTATATGTTAATGTGAACATTAAAAATTAAGTTCTGTGTTGGATTTTGGACCATCTACATTAATTTTGTCAGATATCATAGGTATCTTTTAGTGATAAGCATTTTCATACATTTCAAGTAATTTCAAGTAATAATTTTGGAAAAAAAATCCCTCAGTTAATCTGTGGTTTCAATTACGACATTAAAGCACAATAACTTTAACCAGCTCACACACTTTACAACTGAGCATTATGAAATAATCCACATGCAGTTTAACAATGTAAATTGTTAACAATGTAAAATTATAATTTATATATATTTAATAAAATATATATTAATATTAATATACTTATAAATATGTAAACCATTGTAATTCATAAATATACATTTAAACATAATAAACAAATGCCAAATTTTTTAACTTTATGTGATTTACAGCAATCTACAACTGCAACTCAACATTTGTGTGACAATAGCTTTTGGTCATTTTAATAAGCTTTTGTAATTAGTTTACCATAGGGTGGAATGCAATTTCAACTTTAATCTCTGTTGAGAGCAAAAGGGTGACTGCAACAGCATGAAGTAGTGCTTAAAAATTATTGGGTGGGTGAGAGAGCAGATGGTAGAACAAGGCAAACCGCTTCTCTTAAGTGGAGATTTGTATTAATGAGAATAAAGAGTAGTGTCTGCAAATACTCTGAGACCTTCATCTCAGCATAGCTGCTGACGTGTAAAACTTACCATTAATCATATTATATTGTGCATACTATAAACAACATTTACCGTTATGCAGTGTTTTTACTGTTAATTTACCACTTATTCAAAATATTAAGTGGTAATGATAAAAAATTACATACATATAAACTGATGTACTATAGGGTCGAAAGGGTTTAGGCATCCAGAAAGCTGATATATTGCTTCTAATGCTACATTTTAGGAACAGTATTTACTTCCAAATTTAATGTAACAGTTTAGAAATAGCAACTTTTAGTTCCATAACCATTTGCCAATTTGCACAAAGCAAAATCCACAATTATTATTACATAGTTTGTAATTAACTGAAATATCTTTAATATTCCCAGCTTTGCTGAGTAATATTAGTTGCTGACTTTATGAAATATTTTATTATTGTGTGTAGAGTGTCTACTATAATAAAGCTATTAATGTTCATCAATACTTTACTCAAGTGCTTTAGTGGTTACATTCTCTGTTTCCTTTAAGCTGCAGGTCTTGTGCCGGCCTCCACTGGATAGAATAATAGAATTATTGGTGAACACTTGATACACATTAATTAAATATGCTTTTCTTGTCTCTCTGATGTCCAGACCCTAGAACACCCACAGGAACAAACACTTTTAAGCACATTTAGCTGAGCTATGAGCATAATAGCCCCATACCTAATGAACATTGATATGACTTTAATGTATGTGGTGCTCCTTTATGGTAGAGTTTAGCAGTTTTAAAAGTTTTTCCCATTTTAATCACTTGTGATGGAGTACAGAAATCTATAAAGTTGTCACACTTACAGTATGTAATGCTAGACCATATGCAAACTGGATTCCAAAAAAGTTGGGACACTAAACAAATTGTGAATAAAAACTGAATGCAATGATGTGGAGATGGCAAATGTTAATATTTTCTTCGTAATAGAACATGACAGATCAATGTAACATTTTAAAGGAAAAATATGCTGAATCAAAATCTCACAGTGTCAACAAATCCCAAAAAATTTGGGACAAGTAGCAATAAGTGGCTGGAAAAAGGAAATTGAGCAAATAACGAACAGCTGGAAGACCAATTAATACTAATTAGGTCATTTGACAACATGATTGGGTATAAAAAGTGCTTCTCAGAGTGTCAGTGTCTCTCAGAAGTCAAAATGGTAAGAGGATCACCAATTCCACCATTGTTGTGCAGATAGTGCAGCAATACCAGAATGGTGTTACCCAGCGTAAAATAGCAAAGACAAAGATGAAGTTATCATCATCAACTGTGCAGTAACATCATCAAAAGATTCAGAGAATCTGGAACAATCTTTGTGCGTAAGGTTCAAGGCCGTAAAACTCTACTGGATACTTGTGATCTCCGGGCCCTTAAACGTCACTGCACCTCAAACAGGAATGCCACTGTCAAGGAAATAACAAAATGGGCTCAGGAATACTTCCAGTAAGCATTGTCAGTGAACCATCCGCTGTTGTCAGCTGAAACTCAACAGTGCAAAGAGGAAGCCATTTCTAAGCAAGCTCCACAAGCTCAGACGTTTGCACTGGGCCAGGGGTCATTTAAATTGGAGTGTGGTAAAATGGAAGACTTTTATGTGGTCAGATGAGTCACGATTTGAAGTTCTTTATGGAACACTGGGATGCCATGTCATCTGGACCAGAGACGACAAGGATAATCCAAGTTGTTATCAAAGCTCCGTTCAGAAGCCTGCATCACTGATTGTATGGGATTGCATATAAGTGCTTGTGACATGGGCAGCTCGCATGTCTGGAAAGGCACCATTAATGCAGAGAACTATGTTCAGGTTCTAGAGCAATATATGTTCCCATCTGGACGTCATTTCTTTCAGGGAAGACCCTGCAGTTTTGAACAAGATGATACCAGACCACATTCTTCAGCAATCACAACATCATGGCTGTGTAGGAGAAGGATCTGGGTACTGAAATGGCCAGCTTGCAGCCCTGATCTTTCACCTAAAGAGAACATTTGGCGCATCATAAAGAGGAAGGTGTGATGAAGGAGGCCCAAGAGGATTGAACAGTCAGAGGTCTGTATTAGACATGAATGGAAGAGAGCATTCCTATTTCTAAACTTGAGAAATTGGTCTCCTCTGTCCCCAGACGTCTGTTGAGTGTTGTAAGAAGGGGGATGCCACACATTGAAAATGGCCTTGTCCCAACTTTTTTGGGATTTGTTGATGACATGAAATTTTGAAACAACATATTTTCCCATACATTGATACATTCTCTCAGTTTAAACTTTTGATCTGTGATTTGTGTTCTATTCTGAATAAAATATTGACATTTGCCATCTTCACATCATTGCATTCAGTTTTTATTGACAATTTGTTTAGTGTCCCAATTTTTTTGGAATCCGGTTTGTATAAAGTAAAGCTAAGGCCAAAGCAACTTTTGCAAAATTAACAATAAATTAATAACATTAAATCACAACAAAAATCCCTAGTACTGGATTAGTGAAAAATACGGAGTTAAGATGAAATATAAGTTTGCAATCTATAAGGAAAATAAACTCAGACACAGAAAAATAAACTAGCAGACAATCAGGAACATATAATAATACAAGTAAACAAAAATCTACAATTTAAAACAAACAGCAGTTGAAAGTGTACAAGAAAATCATGAACAGGGCTGTCTTTAAATAACATAAAGAATACAATAAAAAAAGCTAATACGAGAACAAACAAACCAAATTAGAAAAAGATAAAATTAGACTACAGTACAGGATACACGATGGCTACAAGATAAGATTAAAATAACTGATGGCTGAATAGAATATGTTGGAGACTTGCTTATTTTCATTTATTAAAAAAATAATAAGTTTTTAAATGACTTTTCACAGAACTATTGTTAGTCATTATTTATTTTTTCATAAAATAATAAAATAAATGTCAAGAGTCTTTTTAATGTTAAGTTTGTTTCAAATATTTGATGCATTTTATTGTTACTGAACTGCACTTTAATCTTCTATTTAATCTGCTTTCTGGATTGTTCTTACTACTCACTTACATGGAAACATTTAACAGTTATGTAATTATAAAGGTAAGGTCCAGTGCATAGTGCCTATTTGTTAAAAGCTTAATAAAGGATAGATAAGGCATAAGGAACTGGTCATTAATTATAATTCACTGACTTTAAATCTAAGTGAATAATACTGAAACTGTTTATTTAAGATGTGGTCAATATAAATATAACTTTATAGCAATTATCACAAAATAGTTAATTATCAAATATATTCACAAATTTGCGTAAAATACACCTTATACACAAGTTTAAATTCATTCATTTATTCATTTGAATGCGGTGGGGTTCCCCATGCCCATCCAGGGGAGAACGTCTCGGGCGCTGGGCAGAAAGACCCAGGACAGGGCGCCAATCCATTGCTGGGCACACATTCACTCACTCAAACACACTTTATATGGGGCAATTTTTGAGAATTCAATTGACTTGATCCATGTTTTTTGACTGTGGGAGGAAACCGGAGAACCCGGAGGAAACCCACGCAGACACGGGGAGAACATGGAAACTCCACCCAGATGGGGATTCGAACCGGGAATCCCTAGTGCTGAGAGGCGAACGTGCTAACCACTAAGCCACCATGCCGCCTTCAAGTTTAAATTAGTGCAGTAAATAAACATACTGATTAAATGATTAGGTAAAAAAAAAATATTTAGTTGGTCATATAGATTACTCAGATTATGTATACTAACAATCTGAAATATAAAGGTAAAATAAATACAAAGGTAAGAGTAGCCCTTGACAATCATAAATAATAAGATACTAAATTTACCAAATCCTGAAAAAGTAATCATTTTGCAGTTTATGCCTTTCTGTACTTAAGTATTTTAGGAATTTTGTTAACTCAGGTGTTTTAGTGAGTTTGATATGGCTTTTCATGTTGAATAATATTAAAAAGTAATAATTATTTACTGTGGTTGGTATTAAACTTCTCCTGAGTGGTCATTATTGTATTTGATGCTTAGAATCTGAAAAATCAAACAGCAAAAATAAATGGCTTTTCTCTGTAGGCGGTCAGTTCTATTATTTAATTCTATAAAAGAAAAGTCAGTTTACCAGCATTTCTCATTCCTGGTGCTAATGCATCAGGATGCATACACTTGGTGAGATGAATCTGATCACCATGACCCTCTGCTATTTGGAAGATGCAGACAGTTTTCTTACAATGTTTGTATCCCCATGGCTGAGCTTTGCTCTGTTTTGCAATGCAGCTAAGTCTATATAAAGAAATGTGCTCAGTGGTGATATGCTTGCTGCAGCAGGAGAAATTATGGAATCAACCAGAATTGGGGCTTCAGTCAGACCTACTTACACAAATAGCTTAATATGTTGCTTATAAAAGATTTTGGAATTAAGCCATTATAGTCTTAAAGGTATTTATGAGCATGTGTAAAACACATGATTGATTAAAAGATTGGTTCAGGTGTTAGTTATCATATCGTACAGTATATTATTTTGATCCTGCCTAAATAGATATGTATCTCTGCAATTAATACTCATGTGTCTGTCACATTGTTTCCATCCTTTTTACAAGATCCCTTTAGCACATTACCTGTGTTTAGTAGTTCTATCAATCCTTTAATCGATCCTGTTCATGCAGATACTTGACCTTGCTTGAATTTTTTAATACATGTTAATATTTAAACCAGACTAGCGTCTATTTATATAATCAGGCCTGTGAAAAACAAATAATCGAAAATGTACTGCAGTTTTATGTAACATCTCTGTAGAGCAGTGGTTTTCAAAAAAAGGTCCCCAGACCGCCTGCAGCTCATGACATAAGGTTTAGTGAAATGTTCATTATTTTGTTTACTATTAAAACAAATCCATGTAATTTGCAGAAAGAGAGAGCTGGAAATGATAGAGATGAAAACATTATGTGATTCTTGTTAGAAACGATGATGGTCAAGATTAAGAATATGTTTATTAATAAAATGGTAGGATGTCTTTGAGACAAAGCTAGGGAGGCAAGATTAAGAAGGTTTGGGCACCTTAATGTGCAGAGGAGGGATGAGATGCATATTGGCAGAGGGAAGCTGAGGATGGAGTCGCTAGGCAGGAAGATAGGACAGCCAAAGAGGTTTATAAGTGCAATACATAAATATACACTGTCTGAATATTGTGTGTACATTCTTTTAGCTGTTCCCATTATTCTCCATTATTTCTCATCCTGAATATACTAACTTGCTCCATAATGTACTATTTCTTAGTAAGAAAATATATAAGTATACATGTTAGTCTAGATTTTATGACAAAAAAAGTAATTGCTACAAAAAAAACAAAAGTAATTACAAAGTAATTACAAATGTATTTTCTAACAATTAGAAAGGTTCACAATTACAAGTAAAATTAAATTTGAGTTTAATAGAAGAAAGCTGAAGTGAGCGATTTGTATGCAGTTGACAATAAAGCAATAAAATTAGAAATATACTTGAGGGCATTCTTACCCTGCCCCGTTTCTTTTTCTCTCTTTTTTTGTAATGGATATAGTAATGAAAACTTTAATGAAACCTCAGAAATTTAAATGAATTTCTAATGTTTGAAATAAGAGATTTCTAGCATTATATTTTTTATGTATGATTTAATTCTATAAAATTTGATTTTTATTTGTGTTACCTATAGTTAAATTAATTATATTTAATATTTATTATATCTACTTAATTAGACTTACTATATATATATATATATATATATATATATATATATATATATATATATATATATATATATATATATATATATATATCTGGGTGGAGTTTCCATGTTCTCCCCGTGTCTGCGTGGGTTTCCTCCGGGTTCTACGGTTTCCTCCCACAGTCCAAAAACATGGAACAAGTTAATTGAATTCTCAAAATTGCCCCCTATAGAGTGTGTCTGTGTGAGTGAGTGTGTGCCCAGCAATGGATTGGCGCCCTGTCCTGGGTCTATCTGCCCAGCGCCCGAGACGTTCTCCCCTGGATGGGCATGGGGACCCTAATAGAGGATAAGCGGGAGATAATGAATGAATTAATATATTTTAAATATTTTTAAGAACAATAAAGTAAATAAATAATAAAGTTAGCCTTTTTTCTTAGTACTTCTATTGTACTTACAAATGCAAGTACATTTAAAATGTTTTAATCATTATTTAACTGAAACAAAAAGGCAAAATTTTCTTGTGTTTTACTAAGTCATTGATTAATTAAGTCATTAATTGCATTAGATTTTAAATTCCATATTAGTAATGCAGGGTCATATACCAATTACTAGAACTTATTAGTTATATATACACTGTAGCCCCTACCACAGTTTTTTTTCACCCTGCTGCCATCAAGGAGGAGGAATGAGCAGATTGAGGGGCAGCTCCTTTCACCCCTGAACTACTTTTATACACTCATCTACTTTATGCTGCTGTGTGGATCATGATTTTGCTTAAAATGTCCACCATCTTTTGTCTTAAGCATTTCCAAACATTTTGACAGTGAAGAGGGCAGTGGCACCTCCAGCCTATATTAAAATACCTTTATTGACAACACCTGACTTTTCAGCAAAATAACACACAAGAGTATTTGCTTAATTAACCTAGCCACTGGGGTGTCTCTATCAGTGCGCTCGTGGTGCCAGTTCCAAGCTTAAATAAATGGAGATGGTCGTATCAGGAAGGGCACCCAGTGTAAAACCTGTGCCGATTTAAATATGTGGATCAATTAGAGTCCTACACTTCATTAAACAAGCGCTGGGTTAAAGTGTGCCTCCAGAACAGTCAGTCAACAGGGCACTGGTGAAAATTTGCCTACTGTGGGGCTGAGGAGAAATGACACGAAAAATGTCTACAGAAGAGAGAGAAGTTGTGTAGTAAGAAGGTTGATGTGAGCGTAGGAACATTGAAAATGGTCATGATGACCTGTTAAAAAGAGAGATATAGCTGATATTGGCTGTCTTTGTGGTTAGCACTTATGCTTCTCAGAGCTGAGAATCCAAGTTTGAATCCCGATTTGGGTGGAGTTTGCATGTTTTCCCAGTGTCCATATGTCTTTCCTCTGGGTTCTCTGGTTTCCTCCCACTGTCCAAAAACATGAATTCAAGGTGAATCGGCTGCTCCAAATTGCCCCAATATAGTGTGTGCCAAGCGAAAGAGTGGCACCCTATTCTGGGTATATCTGCCCAAAGCAGATACGTTCTACCCTGAATGGGGATGGAGGAGACCCTTGTTACCCAAGTATAGGATTAAGAGGAAGACAATGGATGGATGTATAGCTGTTATGATGGGGATGTATTCTAAAGGTTTTTCTATTTGACATACTTTACTACTTTACTATACTACATAACCTGTCAGAACTGTTATCTGTGCTGATCTATTATTCTTTGTATCACATTTGGTCCAGAGAAACATTTCTATATATTGAATACAAATAGAAAAGACTATGAAAATCCACTTGACTTATTCCTGACCCACTTGACTTGACATATAATTTGAAATAAGAAGAAAGGAGGTCTTTATTCTGTTTTAACAGATTGTTGATATTCCATAAAGGAAGACAATATCAGTTATGTAATATAACCCCATACAAACACATTTTCTGATCTCACTATATAAAAAAAACTAATTTCAGGGAAGTAGCACCACCACCAGCCCTCCACCATGTAAAGTTTGCTTTTAAGGCTATTTAATGTGCTCTCTCAAAGGGGTGCAGTCTGCTTATTTACAGTTTTTTAAATGTTATCTGAACAGTAGAGTAGATATTGTTCTCTGACATTTAAATGGTAGTTTCTACCTTTATTTCTAACTATTTTTAGTTCTGTGCAGTGGAGGCAATGATTTCATGCTGCTGCTTTAATAGGCTGGCGGCCTCAATTTGTACCTAAAGTTACTGACTTATCACGCTGATGATTTCTCTCTCTCTCTCTCTCTCTCTCTCTCTCTCGGCATTTGCTTATTTTTTGAGGATGTCTTTAGAACATTATGCCAGTCAGCGTGGAAAAGCATGTAAGCCTTATACCTGAACTTTTTTTTTTTACCCCCTTCTCTCTGTTTGGCCAATGCATTGAAGTTTTTTTTTGATGGATTGCTTTTACATTTTTGTATAGTAGTATTCAGGACATTTATTAACTCTTTTTATGATTGTGCATTCTCTAATAGAAGCTTTACAGTGTTCTTAGCTTGAACCCTTAAAAAAACAAGGAAGACAAGAGCTGCTGGGCGGAATTAATAACGTAGGACAGTACAGGTTGTGTATATATTTAAGTCAAAAATCAAAGTAGAATCAAAAATTAAAATTAAAGTAGATAATGTGATTTACTTCAGTCATTAAATGTTGTCGAAGCTCCCAGGCATTTATCTCTCAAGAGTCACGTATGTGGTGTCAAAAGGAGTACGTCTCAATGAAATTTAAAATCCTCTAAAATCATAGCTAAAGCATTCTGGCAATGCTGTGGATATGGGACTTGTGACACATTAAGAGAAAACAGAATAAACAACCAATGGTAAAAATTAAGGAATCACAGCAAATCCATTAATTTGTACCCATGGTGTCATGTTGCCATTGATTTAATAATGGGGTACCCACTGTCAGGGTGCAACATTATAAGCTGGTTCACATGGACCCAGTCTCCAAGGCATGCAAGTTTGACCATTTCTATATAAAATGCTTGAATGTAGTATCAACACAGGTCTCAAGGGTTCTTGCACAGAAAAATCTTTTCAATTTCAATTAGTCTGGTTTTAGGTGTGGTTATTCCACTAAGACAGCTTTGTATTCTGTGGTTGATGCACTTAAATCTGACAAATCAAGCTTCAAATTCTCTATCCTCATTCTCCTGGTCCACTGTGCAACTTTCAGTACAGTGAATCATCAGATTCTACTGTCTACTCCAGCCAATCTAAATCTATTCCAAAGTGTCTTGGAATGGGGACGTTTGAAATTCTCACCAAGTAGACAATGGAGTGCCAGTACTTGGTCACATCCTTTTTCATTGTACATGTCCTCATTGGGCTCAGTCACTCAGGCACATGCTGAGTGATGAGATGCTGCTTCACTCGTCTTTTGCCCCAGAAGAAAACTCAATCTCTAATCCCTTTGGATTACGGACAGTTATTTCCAAATACATTTGTCTAAAATAAAGCTACTAATAAAGTCCAGTAAGACCATCAATTCATCATGACCTGACCTTCCAATACAATGTAAAGGTTTCTGATTAAACCTAGCACGTTTTGATGTGGGCACCACCATGCCACCCTATTTAGCAACCTACAGTTTATAAAATCTGTTAATGACAAGGCCACTTTGCAAAAAAGATAAATTGCTCATACTTAAACTCCTTTGTTGGCATGGCAACATCTTTTTTTGTCTTTTTATTTCTTTTTACTATGTTAAGTTAATGTGTCATGTTCAAATTCAGGCCTTTACATAAGATAAGTAAGATCAAGTTAATTTGAAAGCCTCTATACTCAAACTCAAAAATGTGCAATTGCCATTCAGGACATTGTTTGCTTCATATATAAGCTTCCTGAATGCTTGCATGATCTTTCAGTGAAATATTTATGGATTGAAGACCAGGCTGTATTACTTCTGAGTTTTCAAAAGAAATAATCAGGGAATCAATAATGCCCTTCCATTGGTGTCTCAACCTCTGCTTAAAAATCTAACATGCACCATGGAGAGCAAATTGACTCATTTCTTCTTGTTTTGCTGATGTCACAATGAATCAAACCTTCTCAAAAGGACAGGCTATTTCTGGAAGAGTGCATTGAAGTTATTTCAATCAATCATGTTCTTCTGAAAATGAAGATCCTGGATTTGTTCTGTAAAGTTTGTGTAAAATAACTTTAAAAAGTACAGCTTTGGCTTTTTTCAGAATTGAAATCAAATCAGTTTATTAGATACTAGGCATGTTTCTAAGAGCCCATCATGATGTGTAATATCCTTGTGGATTTACAGTACATGTATGCTAAAACATAGTTTCATACATACAGACCATTCATAACTACTGTTTGATCAAGAAATTTCTATTAAGCTATTAAATTATTATTATTGCTATTATGGTAGTTGTACCATGTACAGTAGTACGGTGGAAATCAGTGAAGCCTGTGAGTAAAAATTTCCACTGCCATCAATAAAAGAATTCCTTTTTTTAGATGAGCTGTGGTTTTATAAAACATGCTGCATTGATTTGTTTTACAATGAACAGTGTGTAACCATGAAAATAAAGCCATATATGGATAATCCTTTGAATGAAACATTGTCCGAACTGTGTAGGCGGCTTTAAGCATGCTGAAGTACTTAAAGAAGCAGTAATAATAAAAATATTCAAACTGTTGAACTGTTTTTAATTGGCAGGGGGAGCTACAATATTAATAAGAACTTAATCAAATGCGTTTTTCGAAAGCACCTTATGGAATGTCTATGGTCAGTCTAAGTGAGTAGCTGCTGGATGACCCAGTAAGAAAATGGTGCTTGAAAATATAACCTTACTAGCCACATACACAGCTTTACCCAGGTTTATGATGATGTTTCCTGTAAAAAGTGTAAATATTCATTTATACTTAATTGGTCATCCTGCAATATCGAAATCTAACAAAAAAAGAGAATGAAAAGTGACACGCTAAATAGTTCATTCCATGTGACACACAAAACATACCCTTGTCACGATAACACAGTAGATATCTGTTGAATATATATATATATATATATATATATATATATATATATATATAGAGAGAGAGAGAGAGAGAGAGAGAGAGAGAGAGAGAGAGAGAGAGAGAGAGAGAGAGAGATAAGAGAGTGTAAAAAAAAATAGTAGCGTTCAAAATTTTTTTTGTATGATATGAGATATTTACATACAAAGAACATTACTGCCTGTCTGGAATTTGCTACAGATTAAATGGTTATGTGGACTGATGAGACAAAAATAGATCTTTTTGTTTTAAATAAAAGACATCATCTTTGGATTAAAAAAAAACAAAAAAAAAAAACATTCAGCATTCCATATGCATTCCAGCATAGAAACCTCTTCCCACCTGTGGAGGGCCTCCAAAATCTCCTTTATTCATGCGATGATACAAACATGTGTTGGGAAGATTAGTCTCCTTTAATATAATCCCCATCTTAAAAACACAACAAAAAACAGGATACCCACACATAATAAAATTTTATGAATAAACAGATATGTTTCATCTATCAGTATTCTAAAATCAAAATAGTAAGTAAGCTACTATTAAATAAAATAATAATAAAAAACTTGAAATAATTAATTATATAAAATCAAATAATAAATACATCTAATATTACTTTGAGTGACAAAAGTCATTGGTATGATGATTATTCAATTGACTAAAAACTTCGGACTCTAACTTTACCTTTAAATGATCTGATTATACTTAAATTTTATTTTATTATAATTAATAATTTGGTAAAATGTTCCTGCTCCTGGCAATTTGCTACTACCTACAAATTACTTGTTTATTCTAAAGGTTCTTATATATTTGTCACTCACAGTAATATTAGATGAATGTAATATCTGATTTAATATAATTAAATAATAATAAATCATTTTTAGCAATAAATAAATGACCATGTCTAATATTTCTTTGTTTGACATGTTTCTTTTGCCTGCTTCTACTTCTGGCTGTTTCTATTAAGATTCATCACAGTAAAATCATTATTCTTTACCTTGCCCTGTTTTGAGCACTGCACTCTGTCACCAAGTTTTTGAAACTGTTATAAACTTTCTGTTTATCTACAAATACACATTGCAGTTTCTTCATTATTTTCCTATACATTTTCATCAAATTTCTATATCTGATGCTTGTTTTCTCCACTCTTTTTCTTTTCAGCAACTCTCAAGACATGCCACCAATGCTGTCTAGCAAACACCCTTTCCTAACAAAACTTTACATCTTTTTTAGGTTTTGTCTCTTGTATTGGCTAGAATTCACCTCCTTCGCACACTCCTTTCACACTTGTATGTGATCCTTTGCTTCTCCTTCTTTTTAAAAGTGTCTTGTGTTGGTATGTATGCAGATGGTGCTGCAGCATTACTGTTAATTTAATTTATTGATAATTGATAATGTGTTAAGATGCTTCTGCTCCTCACCATTAGCAAGAAATAATTTAATAATACTTTTTAATTCATTGTTCTAATCGGTCGCCACTACTGATGCATTTTGAAGTGTTATATATATTTTTCAAAATTTCCTACAAACTCTTGAGGTTTAACTATTTAATGAGTAACTTTGATGTGTGATGCCAAAAATGCTTGGGTGCACAAAATACAGTAAATGCTTGGGTGGACCGTGTACAAAACAGGGGTACAATGTTTCTCTTCACTGTAAATATCCCCACCACAACTCAAATTAGTGATGCTGAGCTCTGAAAGGCACAAGAGGATGAAACGAAGCTGAAGCAGCTGTAACTGTGGTTGCAATTGGGGTAGAAGCCAGGATGGTCAGTGGCAACATAACATTACACAGACCTGGCACAAAGTCTTAATGCTGCCAGACAACAGAGCAAGATGGACTACTGGGTCAGGACTAACAGGCTGCCATTGTTCACTGTTACTGTTGGCACCCTATGTGGCTCGAATGCAAAGAACTCTCTGAAGTGTGAGCAACTGGGGTAGCACTGTAACAATGAGCCCTGTTGAGGGATGTTTTTAGGGGTGTGACATGCAGCAGACTCATACAATGCACCTGGTTTTATGTGTTCGTTATGGGGCTGCAATAAAAGCTAGAGGTTTATTTTAACTCTGATAACTGATGTAAAAAAGATAGTTTTACTCTTTGTGAAACCAATATAAGAGATTATAAGAGTTTATAAGAGTGCTGCTGTGGTAAAAATGTATTCTGAAACCATATTGTATAAAGGGGAAGCCAGACCCAGTTTAAATAGCTAGTTTTCTGAACTCCAATTTTCATGAGATGGACCTAAAGATAAGGAAAGTTAAAGATCAATGCTAGTAAATCACTATCTTTAAATTGGTTAATTTTACAAAAAGGACTAAAAAACACAAAGTAATACTCTGTTGACAGATGAGGCCATAGTATAGCAGTTTGTCTAAAATGTACTGCAGCACATTTGGCAAAAAACACATCAACCCAAATATTAAGCACAGTGTTGAAAAGGTGATGACTTTGGCTTGATTTGTGACTATGAGTTGACTATGGACCTTTCTGTATATCAAAGTATTACTTTAATGTTTGAGGCTGAAACTGGTTCCAGAAACTAATGTGGAATGTATATTATTGTTTTCACACAATATTTTTCTATTCTTGCTATTCATTCATTCATTATCTTCCGCTTTATCCTCTATTAGGGTCGCGGTGGGGTTCCCCATGCCCATCCAGGGGAGAACGTTTTGGGCGCTGGGCAGATACATCCAGGCCAGGGCGCCAATCTATCGCTGGGCACACACTCAGTCACACAAACACACTCTATATGGGGCAATTTGGAGAACTCAATTGACTTAATCCATGTTTTTGGACTGTGGGAGGAAACCGGAGAACCCGGAGGAAACCCACGCGGACACGGGGAGAACATGGAAACTCCACCCAGGTGGGGATTCGAACCGAGAATCCCTTTGTGCTGAGAGGCAAACAGGCTAACCACTAAGCCACCGTGCCGCCTGTTCTTGCTATATTTATGATAATAGATCATCATTCAGTGAAATTTGTCATTTTGTCATTTGAAATTTGTAAGGTGGTATTCATTTTTATTTGAGTGTGGTTGTTAGAATCAGAACAAGACTGTACTTGTTATGGGACATATTATGCTGGGAAATGTGGGCATGCTGCACCCAACCACACAAGACAAAAAAAAAAAACACAAAAGACAATGCTGCTGAGATACTGGTGGAATCCATTGTCCTTTCCAACCGAACAAAAAGAGCACATCTGAGGTGCAAAAGCTGCACTCATTTTTCGGAAATAGTTGATAGCTGTAATAACATATATGCAAATGTAGTACATTAAATCCCAAGTCCACTGAAGTCACCAATTTGGGTCCTTCAGCAAGGCACTTGACTCTTATTTCTCAAGGGGTGCTGTGGCCAATCCTGTACTCGCTTTTTAAGTCGCTTTGGATAAAATGACCAAATGTATTGTAAATGTAATGTTAAATGCTGAAATGCATCTCTGAAAATCCACAATGTATAAAGCACAACAGGACAAACATTTGCCTCAGAAGCATTTACAGGTGAAATGAATCGTGGATGCAGATCATAATCCTCAATTAGTGAAAGATAAAATAAACATATGCGTGACAATTACAAATCAATTACAAATGATTTGTAATTATACATCATTGAACCATCTGAAATAAATTACATCTAATATTTCCATGATAGTAAAGTGGATAAAATTTCAAACTAATGACTAACACCAACAAAACAGAACATTACTGTACAATGTTTCAGAATAAAAATAAGATATAGGAAAATAGGTTACATGATTTTCTTTAATCACCAATTTATTTGTTTCAGTATGCAATCTCCAAAAGCATTTTGAGCAGTCATGCTATTTTATACGTGTACATTAATTGCAAAGAAATGAAAAAAAGTGAGTCAATAATTATTTCAGAATAATGAGAAATTCAGATATGACAAGCAGATGTGATACAGAATAAGCACTTAGTGATGGTGTCATAAAGAATGTCTCCGGTCTGTATTTCATTGGAAGGATTAAATGGCTGCCTGAATAAGTTGTGACATCTGTGTCACAAATGGGTATGCATGGAATCCTCTGGCATCTACAATTTCAAATGTTAACATATTCTTATGAATAGTAAAGATATGTGATTGATTTAGGAGGAACCAACCTATTTGAATATTTAATAAAAATGACAAATTAAGTATATGGCATTGAAACATCATATAATGAAACAAATTGTCAGATGTAGTTGATGGAAGATGAATACACCATTAGCGGTTTAAGACCAAAAATAGATTTAAGAATATTCTAAAGGAGCTCAAAAAATTATGAAACAAAATATTTGTTTAATAAAAAAGTATTATACATCAACATATTTCTTAGTAAATGGATTTCTGGCATTTAATGACATAAATTATTTATTTGATGTACAACTAAAATTAAATCAACCAAGTACATAATTGAAGTTATGTGTAATAAGGTGGAATGACAGAAAAAAAAGTGCCTACTAAAATGTATTTCATAACTAGTAGAAAAGTCTGTTAGTAATGACAGCTTCAACATGCCATATGTAAAGAGAAATCAATAGTTTTGCACATGTGCAATAGTAGAAGCAGTGTGTCACCTGAGGTATGGTTTGCAAGAGTCATTTTTGCTTTTATTACATTTCTGTAAATAAACATTTTACACTATTGTTTCTTTGTTGTCGTTTTTGTGTTATGTGGTGGGTCCAACATGCCCTCATTTTACAAGCATGATCTACCTTGTAACAGGCTAATGAATGTTTAACAATGTATAGTGATAATATGTGATTGTATACTACAATAACATCTCAGACACTTTGAAATGCAGCAGCATTAAATCCCAGTAGAGTAATAAAATGGGATGTCATATTTACATTACAACAGGGTAACAAAAACAGAAGCCTCATTTCATTAACGAGAGAATCTTAGATTAAACACCTTAATGCAACTTTTTTTGTGATGTACGTGTCTATGTTCCATGATAATGGGATTAATGAATAATGCGTACCAATGTTAAACCTAGTTAAGCATGCACTGTTTATTATCCCTTGGTTTTGTTTATTATTTCATAATTTTGACACAATGCCTTTTAAATGGAAACTGCTATTCCATCACAAAAGGGGGGGGGGGGGGGGGGGGGGGGGGGGGGGGGGGGGGGGGGGGGGGGGGGGGGGGGGGGGGGGGGGGGGGGGGGGGGGGGGGGGGGGGGGGGGGGGGGGCAATTGGTACCAAGGGGCCCAAAGAGTGCCAAGAAAATATTCCCCACACCATGACACCACCACCACCAGCCTGAACCGTTGATACAAGGCAGGATGGATCCATGCTTTCATGTTGTTGACGCCAAATTCTGACCCTACCATCCGAATGTCGCAGCAGAAATCGAGACTCATCAGACCAGGCAATGTTTTTCCAATCTTCTATTGTCCAATTTCGATGAGCTTGTGCAAATTGTAGCCTCGGTTTCCTGTTCTTAGCTGAAAGGAGTGGCACCCGGTGTGGTCTTCTGCTGCTGTAGCCCATTTGCCTCAAAGTTCGACGGGCTACAGCAGCAGAAGACCACACCGGGTGCAAGAAACCAGTCTGAGATGATTCCAGCTTTATGACATGGCGCATTATCCTGCTGAAAGTAGCCATCAGATGTTGGGTACATTGTGGTCATAAAGGGATGGACATGGTCAGTAACAATACTCCGGTAGGCTGTGGTGTTGCAACAATGCTCAATTGGTACCAAGGGGCCCAAAGAGTGCCAAGAAAATATTCCCCACACCATGACACCACCACCACCAGCCTGAACCGTTGATACAAGGCAGGATGGATCCATGCTTTCATGTTGTTGAAGCCAAATTCTGACCCTACCATCCGAATGTCGCAGCAGAAACAAGTACTGCTTGATTTTGTGCAAACTGCCTTTATCAGCAAAGAAACAAAGTGCTATAGACAGAACAGCTGCAACAGAAGTTTTGTCTTTTACTTCACCAGATGTCTAAAGAATTCTGCCTGGATTCTGTGGTAATAAAAGAAAAACTCAACAAGCAAACTTTGAAAAGCTCAACAAATATAAATGAACAGAACATACATAAACCATCAGTCAAGCAACACAGCACATTTTTATTTGTTACTAAAATTACAGGGTTATAGTTCATTACGTATATATTTTACTTTTTTACATTTTGTCCTTGGATGATAACATAATGGCAACAAGAGAGCACAAAAACTTTACACTGCCCAGAAATTAAACCAAGAACCTTCTTGTTTTGAGGTGAAAATGCTAACCTTAGAAGCACTTTGTGATAATTTACTATAAATTAATTTATAGGAAAATGTTAATTGTATTACCGACCATGGGCACAACATCATTTTTAATTACAGTGGAAGGTTATTAAAACCATAATTAAACATTAAACACATTCATCAAAATTTGAGTCAGGTGTATTATATTGTTATAGGGCACGGCACCCTGGTGAAATATTTAGGTGAAAAGGACCTTGTGAGAATGAAATGTTAAAAATAGTATTTCATTTCATTAATATGATAAAGGCAAGATTATTTCTATTAGGAAGCATGCAAATCTTACATACTGTATATAATGCCAGACCTCAAATACACGCCTAAACCCTACAACCAGAAACATACAATAGGTGCTATGCTGATGCTACTACTGAGCAAGTGCAACAACGTTTACCTTAGACAGCATGCACATCCTAGCTGCTCCTGTGCACTGCATTGCACAAGGGGACTGCTATTCGGTGTCTACAGCGGGGAGCAAGCACGGATTAGTGCCCCCCTGGGCCCGCGTGCCGGCCAACACGAATTGCAACTTACAGCATGCTACTAGCTCTTCTATTCAGTGAGCGTGACATGACTTATGGTGCAGGCCATTCAGAATCGCGGGCACAAACCAAGTCAATAGCCGTGCGAGATAACATGCCCAATGCATGATAATGTAATGTCCCAGCATCAAACTGAAGCTCTGCAAGCTTATTTAATGACTCGATGCTGGGAAAACTAGTGGCTTCAGATGTACCTGCAGGTGTAGTGAATTACAGGTATATTTGAGCCATTATCGTATCAGTGCCATGCCCACCTGCTTGGCTAGAAGTAAAAAAGTCTCTACAATATATATATTTTTATGCAGCTCTTTAGCATAAATATTATTTCAGTGTACTTATTATTTTTAATTTATAAATAATTGGAAGAACAAATGAATACAGATGCAAACACAATGAAGCCATTCTCATACTTATCTTCTTATATCTCACTAATAAGGTAGGGCAGCAGAGGCTTTACAATAAAAAAAATCCAACTACAACAATGCAGTTAAGAAATCCTCTTTAGTGCTCCTGTGTGGGTGGTCAGGAATGAGGCTTAATATAGCTGCTTTAAGCATGCATTGTTTGACACACCATACCCTTACATAAATTTTCTTTGAAACAATGCCCCCTCTTTTGGCTACCACCATCAGGCAATGCAGGCTCATCATTTATGGTGTTATTTGTGGAGGTGTAACAGTGTCCAATGATGGTGATCATGGACACTAGTTGTCTATGTGCCAAAAAAGTTAAAAATCATAGTAACCAAACAAAAAGCACTTTTGGATTCTGAAGTAGCCACTGCAATTTAAAACTATTCTCCCATCAATAAATAAATTCACAAGAAAAGGCTATTATTGTGTCCTGTTCAGATACAGTAGTTGTACCTTAATGTAACTTTGAAGCCAACTTTGCAGACAAAGGTTTAGCCCATTTGGTGGGTAGATCATAATGATTTAACATTTTGCTGAAATGATCAGGAGCTTAGTTTTAAATAAAGTAGGATAAAAGTGGTGAAGAGACACTGGAATAATTTTACAAGAATAGACCAACATTGTCACTTTCTTTGAGTGTATCAAAGTAAACAGCATTGGTTTCAAAGAGCCTCTAAAAGCCAGGAACTAGGTGAGAGTAACATGATTTTTTTTAAAAGATATTGTGCAGACCTGATCTACATAGGTCAATAGAGTGGAGCTAATTGTTGGTGTTGGTGTCAAGAGTAAACAGCATTTCTAACATTATTAACATCTAACACATTAGCAGAGAAAGAGTACAGAAAGTACAGAACAGTATATCTAACAATATATCCATCAACAACAATCAGAAAAATTAAGTATTTAAATTAACAATGAATGGCTTAGTACGACATGAACCAAGCCCATGCACACTGTGCTTAAATTACAAAAAAAAAAAAGAAACTGTTTAAAAGGGAGAGGGCATTCACCAACAACCATGTTAAGCTGGTTTGATTGATAAAGGATCATCAGATGTTTAAATAATTAAAAAAATAAAATAAAATAATTTTTTTTTTTTTTATTTTACAAATATGCTAACTGCCCTACATATTTTCTTTCCCCCACAGGTGAATGGAGTTCCAGGTTCAACAAGGTGGTCCACTTTGGCTCTGACAAAAGTATCATTCTTCTGTACATCCAGATTCTTTGTCTTCTCTGGTAATCTTCATGTAGCAGTCTATAGCTTTGCTCTGCATTTATTTCCGAAAATGGAGACTAGATGAACTTTTCCAACCTTTTCATGGTTTCCTTACTAAGGTAAGTGTAATTGCACTGTGTCACATTGGCAGCAATATAAAGAACTGTATTAAGAGATATTTAGTTGCTTGAAATTCATTTTATACAACTCACTTTTTCAGTAGGCTAACTTTTTATTTATTACAAATTTAGCAGACCTTATATTATTTTGTAATTTTCCCTAAGCCTATGAATTTATTGTGTTTTGGATTAGTTAAAAAACCCCCACAAAATTAGAGAACACATAGACCTTAACACAGAAAACCGAACCAAGAAGCTTTTTCTACAAAGCAATCTTGCCATTTACTGCTATATGTCACCTATATTATATTATTTACTCTTTGCTGTAGTCATTCATAAGAAAAACAGAATTACTTATTTACCATGCAAAATGCTGTCAGTCTTGAGACAACATCAAATTTTCTATGCCAATGTGTCTTTACAGTTGTTATTTAAAAACAGCATAAATTCCATGCAAGAATAAATCCTACCATTTCTTTTTATGATAATTGAGTCTGTCGTAATGTTCAAAATTGATTTGCCCCGTATCCAGGACATACAAATATACTTGTCAATGTGAAAAATATCTAGTATTAAGATAAAACAGACATGAAATAGCATTAAATTCATTTGCATATCTTGTTACTGTTTTATTTAAAGTGTCCCAGAGAGACAGCTGCATGCAAGGAAACTGTCAGTATTTTCTTTCTTTTTTGTGAATAGGACATTATTTAATAATTACATTACAGGTATGTTAACTTCAAGTAAATTTGTGGCAATACAATGTTATAGTAATACAGTTTATACACTTTAACAGGATTTGTTTAAATGTGACATAGTTAATGGCATTCACTTATATCTCAGTTTTTTTAAACATGCATTGCAATTTTTTTTGTTCTTCAAAACTTGTAAGAATATTGAAAAGTAAAAAAGGCAACATTTTCCACAGATAAATAAATATCAACATATTTCTCAAAATACAAAAGGCATGAATTTGCCGTCCGTCTGACCCTCAAATCTAATTAATGTGTTTTTGTCAGTTTAATCAATGAATGTATACACAAACCAAAATTATTCTGCCCATACTTACTATAATAATATAATAATAATAATAATAATAATAATAATAATAATAATAATAATAATAATAATAATAATAATAATAATAATAATGAAAAATTGAATAGCTTTACATTGCCATTTTGGCAACCCGTATGTTAAAGAATCAAATCTTAAAGTACTACCACACATTAATAAAAGTATAAATTAAGATAAGTCTGTTTAACAAATGCTGCAGAATTCATAGAACAATTTTTTTTTTCTTCAGGTCATATTCGCACATCCCAGATGTGTCAAAGATTGTCATTTTCTATCTGTAAACTTCAGAAAACCAACAATAGTCTAATGATTAAAATGTATTTTACTTAGTTATGGATATTAATTATAATATATAGATATTAATGATCTGTTATTGTTTTGAAATTTACCATGTAATTTTGGGCGTCTTTCAGAAATTGGCATTTAAGACATCCAATCCTTTGACTGATATGGGCTGACCCACACGAGATCAATGAAGAGATAAAAAAATTATAATAATATGAAAGCTTTTTAATGCATGCACATGTAAAAGTTGTAAAAAAAAAAAATAATAATAATAATAATAAATAAAATAAGGTGGCTTAGTGGTTAGCACGTTCGCCTCTCAGCGCTAGGGATTCCCGGGTTCAAATCCCCATCTGGGTGGAGTTTCCATGTTCTCCCCGTGTCTGCGTGGGTTTCCTCCGGGTTCTCCGGTTTCCTCCCACAGTCCAAAAACATGGATCAAGTCAATTGAGTTCTCCAAATTGCCCCATATAGAGTGTGTATGTGTGAGCGAGTGTGTGCCCAGCAATAGATTGGCGCCCTGTCCTGGGTGTATTTGCCCAGCGTCCGAAATGTTCTCCTCTGGATGGGCATGGGGAACCCCCCCGCGACCCTAATAGAGGATAAAGAAGATAATGGATGGATGGATAAATAAAATACTGGTAAATTCAAATTTCTGTAAAAAAAAAAAGAAAAAAAAAAAAGAAAAAGGCTATGCAGTCAAATTATGTGAATGATGTGCACACAGTACGTCTTCTTTTCCATCAATGTAAATTAAGTTCACCTTATTGGTTTTACCCACAATAGTGTAATTTTTTACTTTTCTAATGAAAACACTTTCACAGAGAACACAAATTCCTAATTTTTTTTTGCATTAATCAGTAGTGTATATATGACTTAAAAATAAATTATATGAAAAACTTAGTCAGAAATAGATGATTTACAAGATGTAGACAGACACTGATGTTTTTTTTTTTAGTATCTAAAATTATTTGTAAAAAATTATGTCAAAACCCATAGTCTGTTAACTTGTGCATAATGGCAAAAATACTTCAACTAAAAAGCTGGAAATATAAAAACCTAAAATACAAAATTTCTGGTGTGCACTTGATACATACATTCAGGTGTATATATATACATTTCACGTCATATTGTTCACCACTGCTAATGGTGAATGACTTAGAGCAGTGCAGAGACATTAAGCATTTTCAGAAATCAACTCAAAACACTAAATTCACCAAAAAATACAATTAAATAAAAAAAAAACGGTAGGGTGAATCTTGGCTTGGAAGGCAGATTGGATAATGATTAGGTTGATAATACTCCTTATTTACTGTCTTGTTTTTTTCTCCCATTTGTAAGTCGCTTTGGATAAGTGTCTGATAAATAACTAAATCTAAAATCATACATTATGCTCTCGTTGCACCTGCTTGTGTTTTTTTGTTTTCAATACGCATACACTGGTAATTGCATCCCATTTGTCTTGCACTTGCGATTGAGTTTATCTGAATGTAACTGCATTTGTTTTTGGAAAAAAAAAACTTTTTAAAACTGAACTGTTATCAAAATGTACTGCTTTAAATAAGCTCACTTTTCTTTGTCTTTATGTTGCAGTATTCAAGAATATTACGTGATGGAGTGGCTCATAATCTCCGTAATAATACTGGCTGTCTCTAACTCAGGACAGCTGTGTCCAAAACGTTGCATATGCCAAAACCTTTCTCCATCACTTACAATTCTTTGTGCCAAGACGGGGTTGCTCTTTGTGCCGACAGTCATTGACCGGAAAACGGTTGAACTTCGTCTTACTGCAAACTTCATCACCGAAGTGAGAAGAAAGGACTTCTCTAACATGACAAGTCTTCTGCACCTGACACTATCCCAAAACACCATCAGCCAAATTATGCCTTATACCTTTGCTGACCTGAAGAGGCTGCGTGCACTGCATCTGGACAGCAATCGTCTTAGTGTAGTTTCAGATGTTCATTTCCGTGGGCTTACTAATTTAAGGCATCTTATTCTCGCCAGCAACCAGCTTCATAACATCTCTCCTAATGCTTTTAATGACTTTTTGGGAGTTCTTGAAGATCTTGACCTATCTTACAATAACCTGGTGGACATTCCATGGCAGACCATTGGAAAGCTTACCAATGTAAACACACTAAATATGGACCATAACCTCATAGAGCATGTCCCATTGGGGGTATTCTCCAATCTTCACAAGCTAGCTCGGCTTGATATAACTTCTAACAAACTGAAAAAAATACCTCCTGATCCTTTGTTTTTAAGAATACCAGTCTATGCTAAGTCAAAAGGATCGCCATTGTCCTCACTAGTTCTCAGCTTTGGAGGAAATCCACTTCATTGTAACTGTGAGCTTCTCTGGCTGAGAAGGCTTACAAGAGAAGATGATCTTGAGACTTGTGCCTCACCTTCTGATCTTTCTGCTAGATACTTTTGGACAATTCCAGAAGAGGAATTCATATGTGAGCCTCCTGTTATAACCAGAAGGTCCTTTAAGACATTTGCTATGGAGGGTCAGCCAGCAAGCTTGAAATGCAAAGCCAATGGTGACCCAGATCCAGAGGTCCACTGGATTTCTCCTGAAGGCCGGCTAATTTCAAATACTTCTCGCACTTTTATTTTTAGCAATGGCAGTCTGGAAATAAACATCACCTCCTTAAAAGATAGTGGAACATTTTCTTGTATTGCATCAAATGCTGCAGGCGAGTCTACTGGTACTGTAGAACTTGTGGTCAATCCACTTCCACACCTGGCTAATAGTACAAATAGAGTCCGTGAGCCTGATCCAGGACCATCCGATATTTTGACATCTGCCAAGTCAACCTCTTTCTCTAGCAATGACACAAGGACACAGGAGAACAAAGCAACACTGGTTGAGCTTACTGCAAACTCCGTTCTTATTAGATGGACTTCACAACAACATTACCCTGGGATAAGGATGTACCAAATTCAGTACAACAGCTCATTAGATGATACTTTGGTCTACAGGTAAGATACAGACAATTTTAATATATTTTAACAGTTTAGATGAGTATTTTTCTAGGAATTCTAAGGTATATCTTTTAAAATATATATTTCTAAAGACCACATTGCAATTTAACTAGTGCACAGCACTTACAACATTAGCATTCTTTACATCCTAAACCACATTTAATTAACAACTACAGATTTTAAAATCTTTGTATTGTTTTACACACATAATGGGAGCTATGATTATGCGGTTTGTCACTTTTTTTTGTTTTATTAAATTTCATCTGAATGGTATTTGGAGAATAGAATGGAAGTAACAAGTGGCACTAAAAAGCATAATGCAAAGATATAATTAGAAATATTCCTGGCATTAAATGTATGTTGTGATGGTTATGATGTGTTTAGAAATGTAGCTATATCAATTTCAAAGACAAATATGAACTAGTTTACACTGGTGTTGGAAATAGAGCAAAATCAATTATCTAAAATATAAAGGTTAATTAATTATTTCAAAACATACAGGATTAAAAATATATTCATATACATACACACATACATATATGTTAAATAATATAATAAAGCCCCCTTTCCATTGGGTGGCATAGTGGTGCAGTGGTAAGTGCAGTGATTAGTAGTAGGTTTAACCCAGGTACTTTGGTTTCCTCCCACATTCCAAAGACATGTTGAGGAGTAAATTGGAAATACTAATTGCCTCATTAATGTATGGTCTGCTACATTCCTGTTGAGGAAAATAGCCAGTGATGCTGCCTCAACGTTAATTCCTACATCATGCATAGCCCCTATTTTTATAAAGAAAAGATGCAATGAACATAAGCAGCAAGGATGAACTCAGTTTGAACTGAATAACAAACAAGTTATTCATTTACCTTAACAAACATCGGGTAATTTGCGACACAGCCAGATATATCACATCAACCAAACATTCTATCTTAGAGCCATCTGTTTTCTCTGTTCCACAAAACAGAAGGTTGACACGTTTAAAGTATTAAAAATAAACACGCATAAATTGAACTTACCTTCTATTCGAATTAAATCAGATTTTAAGTGGAAACCAAATCATCCAAGTTTAATTTTATTAGAGAAACTTCACAAAAATGTCTTTGGAATTAATCTGTAGTACTATGCATACAATTATTTAAAGAAGTAGAATGGATGCAAGGTAACTTTTAATACATCCTGGTTGCTGTTACATGAATTTACAACCTTTTTTTTCCTTAGAGGTACATGTAGAATGAACAAACCTCAGTAACTGCCTGTTTGCAAAATAATTACCTACTTTTCTATGAATAAATATTAGATGTTATTATTTGTATTTGATTTGTTAACAGCAAATTTTTACATTTATGTCCTGAACCTCATGAATAGACGTCACTGTAGTGACCCAATTTCTTGTAAACATATTGCAGGAAGCATTGCTCTAAAACCTCATTGTACTGGCCAATAACAAAACTATAAATTACCTTAACAGACATAGACTTCTAATTGGTATGGAGAACACGGTTCCCTTTTTTTTTTTTTTTTAAATGGGGGGGCGCACAACTGGAATACTGATTTACTTGGATGCCTTCGAGCCCAGAGAAGTGAATGCAGTTACATGACTGAATTTAGACTTCATTTTTGCACAGTGAAGTTTTAAGTGGTATTTATGAACATAAGTTCATATTGCAGGCTTCACAAAGGTTTTCCAGCGTATTCGCTTACCAATGAGTTTTTATCTTAGATAGTGATCTAATTTTAGTTTGTATAAACAACTGGATTTTTCATAAGTGTGCTTGCTTGTTACAGTATAATAGTTAATGACATTTGTACTGTCTCAATAGTCTTTCTCTCATTTTTGAAATATTACTTTCATATGATGTGGAGGTGAAAACATACATAGCCATGACTTGTTTTGTTATTCATGGTACTGTGCTTCTGTAACTAGCAACCAAAAATAAGATAAAACTTGGATACTAGATTAATTACTGGCCTTTGAAAAAAAAACAGTAGTGATTTTTAAAATATAAAATAGTTTAGAAGTTTTAGAGATGAATATTTTAGCGGGGTAGGCTCTAATTTACATTGCTGCCAGACAGTCAACCAATGTAATTTTAATACAAGTAAGTATAAATTAATGATGTAAGATTGTGGGTGCCATTACACAGGCCACTCATGCTTCCTTTGAACTGTCTTTTTAGGATGGATCTGTCAAAAAATAAATAAATGCCTGGCTTTTTTTTTGCCTGGCTGGAATTCAGCAGGCTTTCTTATAGCTGTACACACATAAAATATTAAGTAGCAGTAGATGTACGGCAAAACCGTTTCAGTACATTTCAGTTAAAGAGACTAATGCCTATTCTTAATGCTTCCATTTGTAATTCTTTATGCAGTGCATGCTGTATTTTAAAGTATGTTTTGAATTATTACCCTTTTTAATACTATACCCATTTTGACTTTTTTTGAGTTTTAGCCTTATAACAAGCATTTGCCTTGAGTGTTTTTTTTATATACTTTTTCATATAAATTGTAACCAATTATACACATTATTGCAAATAAAATGTACTTTTTTATTTTTTTTGGATTATGTCCTAAAAAATCCACGCCAACATTCAAAGTACAACCTGAAGTACACAGACAAATTACCATTTAAAAAAAAATGCTGTCAGAATTAAGAATAAAGTATACTGTTTTTTTGATGTGTCCCAATTGAGGGAACATGTAAAATATTAGCAATTATAGAATTTAGTTTATATTAAACTGATTTTATTTTTGTACAGGCTACAGATTTTGTTTTCATTTTCACAAAACATTAAATTCAAGTAAATAGGAAATGTACATTACAATGTGTAAAATATTGTTCCCTGTAGTGGATGTAATAACTTTTTTTTTTTTTTACTTAAATCAATATAATAAAAATTTCAATGCCCAAAATTCTGCCATTTTGCTCTCTGTAAAAACAAATAACTGTACATGCTATAGGTTATATATATACATATGTTGTACATGCTACATGTTTATACTTTTTAAAGAAAAAAAATGTTTAAGTCACGTCTATTGACAAAACATGATGAATTATTTCTCTATAGGATGATTCCTTCTACAAGTCAAGAATTTTTAGTCAGAGATCTGGTGTCTGGACGTGAGTACAACCTTTGTGTTCTGGCAGTATATGATGATGGCATGACTTCGCTGACTGCTACGCGCCAGGTTGGCTGTGTGTCCTTCGTTACAGATGCCGAATACAAGCAGTGTCAAGTGCAGCGCAGTCACTTTCTGGGTGGTACCATGATAATCATTATTGGTGGAATCATCGTGGCTTCGGTTTTACTTTTCATCATCATCCTTATGATTCGCTACAAAGTCTACAGTCAGCAGGGATCTGAGGCCAGCAAAGGAATAGCCATTGGCAGCATACGCACTCAGAGCAATGGAAGAGGTCAGATGCCTGAGCAAGTGCCACAGCTAGGATGTAAAGTAACAGAGGAATCAGATGAGAAAGCATCAGGGTTTGGCAGTAGCACAGACAATGCTTCATCCCATCTCAATGACTCCACTGTTATGCCTGTAGTCATGGATTGTGAAACAGGAATTAAAGATGCAAAGTCAACCAGTGCAAGTCTTTTGCACACGGAAGTATTACCTGCCAACTCTTGCACGGAGCAAAGAGGGCAAACTTCAGTCATCCATATGAAAGGTAAGTGCAAAACAACATCATATTTTGGCAAAGATCCAAGATTCAAAGCTTTATGGTCATATGCACATATAGAAACATGTTTCCCTGCACAATGAAATTCTTACTTTGCCATCCACCCTGGATGAGTAAGAAAACGTAAATATAATGATAATGAAAATATAAATATATAAAAAACAGAAAAACGCTCTAATGTACATATTGTGAGGTTATTTACATTGTGCAAAGCTACATTATATGCAACAGTCCGATGGGGAGTGTAAGAATTTAGTGCCAAATGCTTTAAGTCTAAGGCGGTCATCAGCTTAGCTGTATTTGCATTTAGTTCTTTTTTGCCCTTCTCACTATTAATTGTCATTTTACACAATTTTTACTCTGCTTTTGTAGTAGGAGATCTGCAAATGAGCAAAGATAGTGGTATTAATATCCTGCCCTGAACTACGACAAGCCAAATTGACTTGTCTTGACTTATCTAACCCTGTTTTTTTTAAATGCAAAGCCAAAACCTCCGCTGCAAGTATATGTTTTGAGATAGTGAGATAGATGAGATAGTGATCAAAATGTGCCAAATTCTCAGAATCCTGCTTCCAGACATAAGTATGATGCAGTTTACTTTTCAACATTAGTTGTTGCTGACTGTACTATCAAAAATATCCACATAATAAATGTATACAGCTATTTAATTTATGTAGTATTTCCAAATAAATGTTTTCCCAATAGGAACAATGCAGACATTCCATGTTGCAAAACAGTAATTAAAAGACAAAAAACAAAAACGAAACTTGAACAAAAAAAAAAAAAAAAAAGAAAGCAGGAGTACATGTATAAAACTCTTGCAGACATAATATGCTGAAACAGAATTTAGATGTATGAATTATAATTAATTAATTAATTAATTAATAATTAAATTAAACAAATCAACATCCCAGAGTCAACCAGACAGTCCATGAAGTAAGGCATCCTGTGATTTAGGGTACAGGAATTCTGTAAGAAGCATGCGAGTGCGCATAAATGGTTAAGAAGAGCATGCAGGGGTTGCTGGTGGCTGGCTAATTTAAAGGTTCATGGCATATTTAATAAGCATTAATTCTTAACGTGAGCGGCACGGTGGCTTAGTGGTTAGCACATTCGCCTCTCAGCGCTAGGGATTCCCGGTTCGATTCCCCATCTGGGTGGAGTTTCCATGTTCTCCCCGTGTCCGCGTGGGTTTCCTCCGGGTTCTCCAAGAACATGGATCAAGTCAATTGAGCTCTCCAAATTGCCCCATGTAGAGTGTGTTTGTGTGAGTGAGTGTGTGCCCAGCGATAGGTTGGCACCCTGTCCTGGGTCTATCTGCCCGGCGCACGAGATATTCTCCCCTGGATGGGCATGGGGAACCCCACCGCGACCTCTAATAGAGGATAAAGGGGAAGATAATGAATGAATGAATTCTATCCCTAGAATTATTCTAACCCTAGAATAATTCTTAACGTAATCAGTGAAACAAATACTTGAACCTGAAAGCAGATATACAAAATGATTTAGAGGAATTAGACAAATCAAACCTGGAAACTTCTACAGAGTTCATAAAAGGTAAAGCATTTTGGGATTTGAAGGTTAGGAAGTCTGCAGAGACACATGCGTGTGCTTGATACCAGCACAGTGTTTGTTCCGTCTTTGAAGTGATATCAATTTATTTTTTTTCCCCACAAACAAAATGTCGGTACTCATGAATATTTACAAAAGAGCAGTACTGTGGACTTAAGCAATGCTGGAGAACAAATACACACAAAAACAAACACTAGGAAACAAATTACCAAATAACTGACTGGTAATCTTTTTTTTTTTAAATAATACGTATTAAAAAAATACTAAAAGATAATTCTTATTAATTTGGTAGCATTGCAACATTCAACAATCCCGTTTTTCAGCACTGTCTGAACAAGTAGGAGTGCAGTTTTTCCATCTTAAATGTCCATGGGAGAACTTATCAGCTGATTCCATCTCAGCACTGACAGGTTGCTATTTGCACCAAGGTAATTTTTCCCAAGTGTTTCTTGGTCAGCTGTATTAATTTTTTATAGTGGAGGATTTCATGTTAGGGCTTGTATGGTGATGGTAATGTTGCTAATGGCAACAGACAAGAGGATTTGAAGAATTCTATAATTCAGGACCTTTTTGTGGTTTAGTTTTTGTCATTTTCCATGTAATAGTTCCATACAGCAGCACAAACTTTACAATAGAGCTGAACATGCAAATCTTTGTATGCAGTTGATATAGACTACCAGGTAGTTTTCAAACTAGAGAAACACCACTTTCACTTACCCTTCCTAGTCTAAATTGCATCTGAACATTTGTCCATCACACTGCCAAAGTGTAGGAAAGACACTTGTTTTAGGGCATTTTAACCCAAGTGTATTGGTTCTGTGATGTCAAAACATCAAAAAGATATCTTTGCACACTAGAAAAGTTTTTCGTAGTTTACAAAAATGTTTTCAGCTCAATTTACATTTTCACTAGAATGTGCAATGTATGAATTTAGTTAGTGCTGGACTTTTTTGTTTAAAACAAACTTACTAGTCTTGTAGCTTCCTTTGGAAGGCTTTCAGTTTTTCCACAATGAGCCAGTTGGAAATACATTGACTAGGACTGACAGGAAAAGGATTCAATTAGTGCAATGGCTTCAGTGTCCATTCTTAAGCCACCTCAAAACTTCTTTTTCTATTTAGTCAGGATCTCCTCCCAATAAAAAGACAAGATGTTAAATTAAGTTAGGTTTGTCCTGACTAAAACATCAGTCTTCTTATTGAATATAAATCACTCACTGTGCTATATTTTTCTATTGGGAGGGGAGGGGAAAAAAGTATAACTATATACAAACCCAAGCATGACTAGCAGTGGTTTCAAAGAACCATAAAAAATACAACTATCAGTATAATAATTGGCATGTGATTTACAAGAACATACTGTGGTTTTGTAAATAATATATTTAAATATGTGATAAACCAAAGTTTACTTTACCTTTGCAACTACTTACATAATAATCACAATAATAGAACATTAAAAAGTTGCTGCTATTGTTTGGCTAATCTACACTTTGCTCTACATACTGTTAGTTGTAAGGTCTATGTCATAAAAGTAAAACCATAGCTGTGAGTGCAGGACAGATGTGCTTAATCGGTGTGGCATGTTATTTGGTAGCGCATGCCAAACATAACATACAACTTCCTTTTTAGCTAGAATCATATCAAAACACTCTTGTGTATTAATTTAAGCCTGCTAATTGTTCAACATTTTCCTGCGAGGCTTCATCAGTATTACTTTTTTTATTACAGTATAAATATTTTGTCCTATGAACCTTATGAGTTATTGTACACCACCAACACATTACCGACACAAGCTGTTAGGTTCCCATTTTCAGATAACCTTGGGTCTGTCAGATTGCACAGCTCACTTATTTTTCAGGCAGTTGATTTTCCATACACATACTAAGGTCAGGAAACAGAACATCGAATCAATCAGACAGGACACTAAAATTTTAAATCTATAGAAGTTTATTTTTAGAGGTTGCAGCTTTTAGTCAGGACACCCCCATATATTTCTGTTATATAAGAGTGAACTAATGGATAAGGAGGCAGTGTAAAGTGTTTTTTTTTTATTTTTATTTTATGGACAACGCATGCATTTTTGGGTAACTGCTAATTTGTGTGCAAGAAGACTTTGAGTGCAAGCTTTCGACAGGATTGGTGAAAGAGTATGTGGTTTATTTCCATTAAAGACAAAGCAACCGATTCTCTAATGCTTAAACACTACTCTCATTGCTCTGAGAAAGTGGATATTGTAACATTGTGTGCATACTCAATGCATTGTTGAATAAAATTTCTAATACAGCTAATAACATTACACTTACTACGCAGATGCCAATAAAAATAGAACTCACAAGATTAATAAGCCAGGCTTCCTAATGAAACAAAGATATACTCAAAAAAATCCTGTAACTACTTCGCCCCCTTTGGCAGGATAGCTCATAATATTATGAGCTATCCTGGTCCAAGAACTGGTCCACTACAGTTGTCATGACCCTCCTTCATGTGGGCTTACAACAAAAGAAAGAGGAATGAAAGCATTAGGGTATAAAAAGTTGACACTTAGAAAGGTGTGAACAACCTGGTACAGGAATTCAATTTGCATCATACTAGGTAATGACATGACAAAGTTAGGGTCATTTGGCATAAAGTAGGATTCATAAGCAAAAATATGAAATCCATGTTCATAGTCACTAATAGATTTGCTCTAATGCTAGAAGTTTCATGCATCATATGTATGATATGTATGCATATCACTATGTATGCATAGGCACAATTCGATTTTTTTGCACCCATTACCAACAAATCAGCAGTCGCGCTACAGCATACACATATGATGGAATGCCTCATACAACTAAATCACAGGTTTTAGATTAATATGCAATTATGCAATAAAGTTTCACATGGTCCCTGCACAAAGTCTTAGTTGCAGCTTTGCTTGTTTCAGAGACACAGAGGTGAAAGTTCAGTAGATGCTCTACAGGAGCAGAGGACCAGCTTAAGGAGTGCCAGTCCATGTTACCTATCCATCCATCATCTTCTGCTTTATCCTCTATTAGGGTCGCGGGGAGGTTCCCCACGCCCATTCAGGGGAGAACGTCTCGGGCGCTGGACAGATACACCCAGGACAGGGCACCAATCTATCGCTGGGCACACACTTACTCACACAAACACACTCTATATGGGTCAATTTGGAGAACTCAATTGACTTGATCCATGTTTTTGGACTGTGGGAGGAAACCGGAGAACCCGGAGGAAACCCACGCGGACACGGAAGAACATGGAAACTACACCCAGATGGGGAATTGAACCAATAATCCCAAGCGCTGAGAGGCGAACGTGCTAACCTCTAAGCCAATGTGCCGGGATCCAGATCCAGAGATGGACATGTCAAGTCTGAGAAAGTGTTGCATTACTTTCTGCTTCATAGGTGAAGGCACAGCACAAATACATATCGGTCATCAAATAGATTTTTCTGGCTCTCAGAGTGTGAGGCTGAGATGCAATACTCACCTTTGGCACCGCTGTAGTTTCTGAAAAGAGGACCCGAAGCCACATGCTGTTTCAGTCACCCTTCTCTGCAATTCGATTTATCTGAGGCAGACAACAGTAAATCATTAGCATACTGCAGCAAAACAGTCATTTGGACGTTTCCATTCTGTTAAAGCAGCACAGAAATCAGTTCAAAATCTACAAAGCCCAAAAAAAGGCACTTTCAATACGTATTACAATATCATGGCAAAGTGCAGCATCACACTGCTGTGATCTTGTCTAGAAAAGAAACCCCCTAGTATTTTTTAACCATTTCTATTTTGACACCAACACTCTCGGGTAATGCCCAAATCTGTTAGTCTGCACAGCTGATAGTATCTTCTGGGATGGGCAAAGCAGATGTTTCTCCCAGCATTATCAATGTACTTGAGCCCGTCCAGTTTATTAGACCACAATATATTTATGGTATTTACTGAGTGATAAGTTGAATAACATTTACAGCTTATCATGGTTACCTCATTACAGTATATATATAATTTTTTTGAAGCCCAAGAATGCAAGCACATGTTCCCTGAAGATGACCCAATTTAACAGCATTTGCTAATTAAAAAAAAAACAAAAAAAAACAAACTTATATTTCTCAATATTTGTCATTTAGACAGAATATGTCCTGGGTATCTTATCTGTACAGTTCTATCCCTTTTAAAATACAAATTTTCCCCATTTACACAATCTATTGTAGGGGATGGTTTGTTTAAAAAGAACATACTTTTTTTCTCTCATTGTAATTGTTTCCGGAGACAGGATTTCACAAGCTCATGAACGGGCTTTATTAAATGAAGCCTCAATTTCTATCTTTATCTCTAGCTCAAAACTCTAACAAAATGGAATTCAATTTCTAAACAGACTACACCCCCCCACCCCTATCCCCAGGTTGAAGGACAAGGAAATCGCAATTAATGGTCAGGAAAAGAATCCCAATACAGCTACAGTGAGCTGATGTACAGTTTGTTTATTAGAAATATTAAACATACAATAGAATACTGTAATTTATTAATATTTTTAAAGTAAACTGTAAAAACTCCCTTTAAAATACAAATAAGGTTCAATAATGCTGGGAGATTAAGTCAGCAATACTTAAGATTGAGAATTAACTTCGAGCACTCAGGGAAATACAACAAAACGCTTAAACACTGTGATAAACTAATGGCTAGCTCTGGGGCTACACCAATTCACACTGTAAAGAGGCACCATAAAACTCCAAAATAAATACTTAAAACTACTAATCACTTCAAATAATAAAGTCAAGATTTCTTACAGCAAAGCCCAAACTCATGCTCTGGCAAACACAAAAATCAATATATTATTCATTATGTATTATTATTATACATTATTATCATTAATAAAATCTCAAAACAATAAAAAAAAAACATAAAAATACAGGAAAACACTGATTGATTTCAATTTACAATTTGCAAAAAAATCAAAACACATCAATACATTGCAACAAACCACACACTCAATTGGAGTTAGACAGTATATAGGTTTATAAGTGCTTCATAATTCTGTAAAGTATCAGATGCTCTATAAACATGCTCCAACACTAGAGCAGAAAACAAATAGCCCCTAATCCGTGCCCCAGCAGAATACATTACTTTAATAAGGCAAAATATAAACTGCTATGATCACCTCAAATGACTGATCGCAATATCCCCAGCTGCCTCCTTGCCTTGAATCAACTTACTGCATGCCGACACCACAAACAGCATGATAGCGCTTAATTAATAAACGGTACCCCAACAAAAACAAGTAACATTAGACAGTTACCAAACAAGCAAAATGTGACTTACATTCAACCTGTGCGGCTTCCTTCCACCACCAGTATCTCAATAAATGATAACACAGCAGTTGGAACATCAGAGATTCAACAATTTAGTCGTTAGTTGCAGCCAAAACTTTGCAAATGCTCTTCCTGAACGAGATCAAACGCAAATAATTTAAAGTCTCTCAGGATTTCTTCTCGTGCGACACCGCTTTATTAAAGGAGCAACACACTTTTTAAAAGACCTAGCGAGTAGTAATAAAACTGGCTCCACATAGTCCATCCATCCATCCTTCCATTATCCATCCATTATCTTCCGTTTCATCCTCTATTAGGTCGCGGGAGCCAATCTATCTCTGGGCACACACTTACTCACACAGACACTCTCGAAATGGAGTAATTTGGACCGTGGGAGGAAACCGTAGAACCCGGAGGAAACCCACAAAGACACAGGGAGAACATGGAAACTCCACCCAGATTGGGATTCGAACCGGGAATCCCTAGCGCTGTGAGGCGAACATGCTAACCATTAAGCCACTGTGCTGCCCCATCCTTCCATTAGCTTCCGCTTAATCCTCTACGAGGTTTGCAGGGGGGTTCCCCATGCCCATCCAGTGGAGAACGTTTCGGGTGCTGGTCATATACACCCAGGACAGGATGCCAATCCATCGCTGGGCACACACTCACTCACACACACATTATAAATTCAAGTTTTTGGGCTGTGGGAGGAAAGCGAAAATCCTAAAGAACCACCACACGGACAAGGAGAGAACATCGAAACTCCACCCAGATCAGGACACAAACCTTGATCCCCAGCTCTAAAAAACAAACATGCCACTAAGTCATTATATGTTACAGCTTACAAATGCTACACCGACAGTTGTGTTAATTCAGCAATAAGGCACAAGAGGGAACACATTATTGTGAAAAAATCATTGAAGAGAGGTGCTGTTGTTACACCTCTTTCCTGAATAACTGTAAATAAAACAGTTATAAAAACACTAGAATAAAAAATAAGGTTTAATTCATAAATGTGTTTATTTAAAAAACAATATTAATCTGTATTTTCAACAATAGTGCGTGATTTAAAAGAATGTATAAGTTTGAAAGAATGTACAAATTTGAAGTGGTCACTTTATTGTCCATAATGTCACTGCCAATCAAATGTAATGATGTAATGACCTACCAATTTTATAATTACCTCTTTCTAATTAACATTTATCGCCATCACCCCCCCCCTCACGTACAAAATGCTGTTTAATATCTATTCCCACAAACCCTCCAAGCCTCTATTTTCTGTTATCTTAAAAATCTCATTTAGAATTGCTCATCTTGGAATAATACTTTTTAACAATGCCTAGTTTGTTTTGACAATAAAAAAACACCTACATTACATATCCACTATCAGCAGGCAATACCTCTTTCCCTCCCATTGGGTTAACTCAATAAAGTCCATTAATACATGTTCAAAAGGTCTCTCTGGTGTCGACTTAGGACCCGGTGACAGAGAGATAGCACTTAATACTTTATGTGTTGCACATATCACTTATATTTCTGAACGTAGGCTGAAAATCCCTTTGTAAAACAATGATTTGTTCATACAGTATATCCGACTTTAGCCCTATTTACAACTCCATGTGGCAATTTTGCTAAATACGGAAACATGTTTTATCACCAGGAACCTACCACACATTTTTTTTCACTCAAGTAGCAAATGATTGAAGTGCCAATAAAGTGTAGGGTATGAATAGAAGGAATGAAACCAAGTAGGACTGCTGTGCTAGTGGCTGATTTTGCAGCTACCTCTGCTGTTGCATTTTTCCTAAAAAGTTTGTGTTGGATGTGTGCACTTTACACTATTAACAATATTGCACATTAAAGGACAGACACATGTTTATTATAAAGAATGGGCTTGCTATTGGATTTGATGAATATCCTCATCTCAAAATCATGACAAACACCAAATGCCTAACAGCTGTCTGTAAAGACTATGACAGACCACCCTTCAGCTAATGCACATGCCTCATGAAGAGCAATGCATACTGCCACTAGTGCAAAGTAATGAGATGAAAGGGCAAATAATTTTAGGACATCATTATCTAAAGCAACAGCCTAACACAAATTTTTGACAATAGCATCTGGGTTCCTAAATGATGGATCAAATCAAGGCTAGTGTCCACCTTTAAGTATCCAGGCATCTTTGGATACCCATAAAAAAGCTCTAAGCAATATCCATTTTTTTCCTTTTCTATATATACTTTCTTTAGTGGCAGTGTATGCCTTGCCTTTAACCTGCATCTTCCTATCCGTTTATGCCTTTACAGTTTTCGCATGCCTTTAACTAATGTTTTTATCTAACCTAACCTTGTCCTCAGATAAAATCAGCTCCTTTTTGTATGGTGATCCTCACATAGGCAACCCAAACCTTTATACCTATATTTTGTAGATTTTTATTATTACATGACCATACTTTTCTTTATAAATCTATGGCCTCCTGATTGTTGCTCTTTATGCCCTTATCTTTCTCTACATATTACCCATGCACTTAGATTTCCACTTATTAAATGCAGCCATCATTGCACGTCTAGGTCTGATGACCCTGAACCTTAAAAATGCTGACTTGGTTTTGATATGAATCAGAAATTAGTTTGGATGCGCTTAGCTGAGGCCCCCTTTTTATTGCTCTTTGGCAGTTTCCTTTGAACTTCCTATGTGAAATTCTAAGGACAAACAGAATAGTAGAAACTAGAACCCCCTTAAATCTTTAATTTAGACTCCTTTTCAATAGACTTATTGTTATTTATTTATTTGTCTTTAAATTTTTTATACTCCATCAGTGATCACTATAAATAAATGACCTCTTAAAAGGAATTTCAAAGTAGAGGCTACAAAGGTCTCACCCAGATGATCAGTCACTTATGCTATTAGTTCAATATGTATTACTCATGGAATACCAATCCTCATTGGCAAAGTATAATACAAAAATATTAAATTGTATACATGTATATATTTCTTGTATGTATATATATATATATATATATATATATATATATATATATATATATATATATATATATATATATATATATATATATATATATATACTGTATACATCCATTATCTTCCGCTTCATCCAATATTGGGGTCGCGGTGGGGTTCCCCATGCCCATCCAGGGGAAAATGTTTCGGGGGCTGGGCAGATACACCCAGGACAGGGCGCCAATCTATCGCTGGGCACACACTCACTCACACAGACACGCACACATACACACTCTATATGTGGCAATTTGGAGAACGCAAATGACTTGATCCATGTTTTTGGACTGTGGGAGAAAACAAGAGAACCCAGTGGAAACCCACGCGGACACGCGGGAGAACATGGAAACTCCACCCAGATGGAGATTCGAACCAGGAATATATATATACACATTCTTGTAATATTTATATTGTATCATTGCAAAAGGTATATATTTGCATAGGAAGAGTTGGAAGCCAAGAATTACATTTTATTTAAATCCTCATTGGATATCCATTGTAACACAAACACATATGTACTTCAAAAGAGGATGTACTAAGTGCTGTCCCCACAATAAATATGTTTTCCATGTGATCTACGAGATCACAAAAAAAAGCTTTTTTTTGCACACACATTCAAATACCTTATATAAGTCAATAAAGCAGCATAATACATTAATTAATATTTACATAGTGCAAAATGTTATATATTAATTATATTTAATATTACAACTCAATAATTCTCATCGTCACTTCTGGCACTTTTGTTTATGACTTGATTGGTCTCTGCATATTTTTCCTTGCATTCCTTGCTGTCGATATTCTGCATTAGGTTCTGGATGTCCAAGGTCTCCTCATCATATAGCTTCGGGAAGACCTTATTAAACCTGTTGAGTGTCACCTTGAATTTTTTTGCTGTTACATTTTCAAAAGTTGATGTTGAATCCTTTTTCCTCATTTTCTCAGTCTTACTAAGTTTATATTTGAGTTTTGCTGTTATGTTATGGTGACATGTGCATTCTGTCACAATTGCAATAGGCTCTTTGACACTTCCTTTATCCTCTTTTTCCTCTCAATTCCCATTGAAGGTCTCCTTTACCTTGGCAACATTCCTTAGCCATGTCAAAGTGGAACATAATAGAGTAACAGTGTTTGAGGAAGCTGCCATACTAGCGTGAGGCTCACCATCCACCATCCGTTTGCCCCAGCCCAGCATCAACTTTCTACTTTCTCTAAATGCGCTGCGAAAGTGAGCCAGAGCCATGTATCCCTGCTGGAGAATGTGTCTGACATGCCCGCTAGTGTCTTCGTCAGGTTCATGCTGCCTTTCATTCACAAATCTTTCTCAGCATCACAGTTCTCTTGTGTACACACTTCCACTGATCACAGAGTTGTTTAGAACCCACATGGCTCCTTTTTTGTGTGTAACACCATCTGTATGCATGGCACATTTTTGGGTCAGGAAAATCTTTTTGGTTGACGAAAAGGTTATTGGTGTTGCCACTTCTTTTCCGCTTTCATTTGCACTCAATACAATATAAATTTATTTTGTTGGTTGTGGGTGCTGACTCACGGAAACATGACTGCTGGAGGTAGTATAAGTTCTGTTAGTGTTGAATTAATAAAATGTGATTTAATGAAATAACAAAAAATATTATTTCTCCTTTTAAATATATTTCATAAATTTTATACATGTATATAAATATTGAAGCCTGCCCAGTGATAGATTGGTGCCCTGTCCTGAAGCCCAGCGCCCGAAAAGTTCTCCCCTGGATGGGCCCGCGACCCTAATAGAGGATAAAAGCAGAATGGATCGATGGAAATATTGTCCATTTCCACCACTAAGAGGGAAAAAATAAAGGTGGATTAAAAGTCAGAACTCTGAGATTAAAAGTCGGAATTCTGAGTTCCTTTTTTTCCCTCTTAGTGGCGGAAACAGGCTTTCCATATTATAAAATATGAAAGAATATACATAATATAATGCCATTTATCCATCCATCCATTATCTCCCGCATTATCCTCTAGTAGCGTCATGGTGGGGTTCCCCATGCCCATCCAGGGGAGAAAGTTCCAGGCGCTGGGCAGATAGACCCAGGACAGGGCACCAATCCATCGCTGAGCACACACTCACTCACACAGACACACTCTATATGGGGCAATTTGGAGAATTCAATAGACTTGATCCATGTTTTTGGACGGTGGGAGGAAACTGGAGAACCCGGAGGAAACGCACACTGACACGGGGAGAACATGGAAACTCCACCCAGATTGGGTTTCGAACCGGGAATCCCTAGTGCTGAGAGGCAAAAGTGCTAACCACTAAGCCACCGTGCTGCCCTTTAAAAAAGCCATTTTGAGAAAGTAAATAATTAATATGAGCATATACTTCTGTATCTGTTATATTTATTTTTAACAGAAAATTTGAACCCTGATTCTGGACTCATACGTTTATTTAAGTTTAGCAAGCTTATGTCTTATAACATAAATTATTTAGAGTATAAAAAAATGTTATTTCTTGACATTCCTCATACTTCACACCTTTTTACTGCCCTTTACAGACACGACAAACCAACAGGTCACTGAAGAGAAAGAGGTTCAGTGGGACTGGGCTGATTTTAAAGTTTGATGAGTATGTATAAAACCTTAGCTATGATTAATTAAAATTAAGAAAAAATCCTTAATAATAGTAATGTTTTACACTTCTGTTCTGTTAAATATTTAAAAAAGAAAGATTTTTTGAGAAATTATTTGAGGGATAGAATCAGTCAACTTATTTACAGCTTTCTATGCAGTATTTCTGTGACTCTGTTAGCTTTGTTTTTTGGAAAAATTGTTATCATTGTAAGAAGAAAAACATATATGATTGCCATATTTTAACAATCTTGTTTTTGTCACTGCCGTTTACAGAATAAATTACATTCTCTCTGGTGTCACTAGAAGAAGGCTATTCAGGAGATAAGTGAGTACAATAGTATTTTAAATTTGCTTCATGACCATATAAATAAATATTTTACAGTAAACACCACCAATCTACTGTGAGACTATTTAACCTCCCCAGAAGTGATTAACCAACAAAGATTTTGCCAAAAGCAAAAAAAGTAATAGTCTTTAAGGTCACAAAAACTAAGGTAAATTTAAACTGAAGGCCTTACTAATATTGGATAATATTAATGTTAAGGATTTCCCTATTAGGAGAACACAAAGGTACACTGATGTGCATGGCATGGTTGCAAAGAGAAAGCCACTGATTAAATTATTTATTTTAATCTATATAAGCACACTTTAAAGAAATGTGTGTTCATGGAGCCCTGTTTTAGTAAACAATACAGGGTTTTTACTTACACCCAATTGTAACTTCTTTGGTAGAAAAACAGCAGTCCCTAAATTTCACCTTCATGTAATCTGCTTATCCTAAAAATTTAGATATTTTTGCAGCTCGCGGTCATGTAAAAAAATAAATGACAAAGTATAATTTTTGTGTCATTTTTTAAAATGTGCCTGTCTTTATTTACTTTTTAGAGCTTTTAAAACATTTATGTGAATTTAGTTATTAGATATTTGTCCTTTGTTATTGTCTGATATGTGACAACTTTTCTCTTCAGGATTCTCCTTTTTAATCCTTACAAACATCAGGAAATTCATCAGAGAGGAACCAGTTTATGTGCTTACATTTTCAACAGCCTGACCACCGTCGGTTTTCATATTTTTTATTTGCTTAGAGGCCAAAAACGAATAAATAAATAAATACAATAAATGTAAAAACAAAATTATAAGCTGTGACAAACTGGACTTTCTGCAGCACAAATTTATCCTTTTTGAAAACGTTCTGTAACAGTTTTTTTTTTCTTTTGTAATTGTAAATATGCAATTTCAAATGTTATAGTTTTATACATGTAATTTTTATGGTGTGCATTATTTTTTAGAAAATAAAGGCGTGGATTGTTTTTCAAGTTTGGTTTACTATTTTGAAATTGGGTTAACACTGCTTTGCTCACGTATTCCTTTCTTTTAGAAGATAGTAAAAGGTCTCTTTTTAGCTTATAAATATTTTTTAATTATTAGTATTATTTAATGCTGTACATGAACTAATTAGTGTTGCTGAATTATTCTTTATTATTTACGTATGTGCAAAACTATCAAATGTATGTTTTATTCAAAAACACTAATTCTGTTCTGTTAAAATCATGACACTCTATTGTCTCATTGTAAACTTAAAGGATAAAACACATGTGCAGCAAAAGCAACAGAAGCTTTATTATAAACAAATTGACAATCAAAATAATTACTTATTTACTCATCTATTAATCTAATAATAACATGCTCTAGTAGAATTCTATATTAAAGGGTGGTGAAGGAAAAACCGACAACAAATATATACTGTGACATTTTTTTATTACCACAACAATAAGGCTATATTTTTTTCAGTTTTTGTACATTGTGATTACAAATATAGTAAACTATTTATGGAACATAAACTGTATCATCACTACATAAGTGGTTAGTGATTAGTAAGTGGGTATTTAAAACCAGAGAAAACCAAATGCACTTATAGATATTAAGGACTTGAAAACCCTAGAAAATTGACAGAACACATGTACACATAAAAAAAGATGTGGAAAGTTGCAGAACTTTTAAAATTCTGCAATTCACTTATTTGAAACTATATTGACCAGACAATCACATGCATCATTTAACAAATAAAACAGTTTTTTTCTGCATGCTTTTTTAGATGCTTTTACTCATCAGATGCTTTCATCTTCAGAAAACCCATTGAATTACCATGGATTATGTATTATTTGGTTGGTGGATGACTCAGCACTGCAGTTACAATAACACAGTGGTGGTATGTGTGTGACTGTGTTGGGTGTTAATCCAGCAACAAAAAATGTTCAGTCACCACTGTCTTGTAGTGGTGTTTTGCAACCTGCATTTAATCAGTTGATCAACACAAACTGTGCAGCAACAGATTATTTACTGTCTTGCATAGTGCATCTACAAAGTGAAGCAATATGATGGATGTAGCTAATAGAGTAAATAGTATGTTAAAAATAATTAACTCCTACCACCTGCACCCCTCCTGCACCTACTTCACCATATTTTATTTAAACTACTCTTTCTCTATGAACTTTCTCAGAACTCTGGTATTTCCATGCTGTTTTTTTGCTATTGCTAGTTTTTCTTTTTTTTCTTCTAGAAGCATGTATCCCTATCAGTGACTAGACACTGTACTCCTTACTTGAATGCTCCGACCTAGTTCCAGTGCCTTTGAGGAAGTTTGGCTGACCCTGTTCCTACGCCTTACTGAAACCTACATTCAGCTCGCTCTAGATGGAACTCCTCTTTCTGTTTTCGTACTCGCTCCTATTTTTGTTAAGTGGAGGTGTAACAGAAATCCTTTGACATAAAGATTATTGTGAAATATGTTGATGGCAGGAAGGATGTGTTTACACTCGCCCACCAAGAGCAGGCATGCTTAGCAGCAGTAAAGTCACTACTTAGCTGTAAAAATCATACTTAAATACCGATAACAACCTATATTGTCTCACATTGACCCTAAGCTCTTTATTATTAAGGTAGCTGCTTCAAGTCGTGGTGCCAGGGTAGTACTGTCCCAAAGACAAGGTCAACCGTTCTGCATATATGTCCCAGCACATATTTCTCAGTCTTTCCCTATATGGCTGGTGTGCAAGGTATGCAATGGAGTGAAAGTTAAAATTCAATACTATGATGGAAGATTCATCAGCCAGCAAATTTATTTGAATCAATTTGTATTAGAATATGAAGGATTAAGTTTGTACAGCTGATGGAATGAATAATGACTGATAGTCCAGCTTTGACATTACAGTGTGACAATAGAGAGAGAGACAATGAGAGACCAATTTTAACTGACAGTAGGATTACAAAATTATGTGCTATGCTCAGTTAGATCTTATTTTATGTCAATGTCTGCCAACTGTAGGGCACTCATCGCAAGGTAGTGAAGAAAAGTATAAAAAAATTTAACAGAAATGAAATTAAACATCATTGTGGCTTTATTAACTGTGTTTCACTATTGGCTGGCACATACACAGCAGTATACATACATGCATCTCTTGTTACTCTTGTCATTTGTGTTATTCTTTATCAGTACTTACATAAAGCTGCCTACAGGATGCTGAAGTCTGGTTATTTTTTTAGCTGCCTACAGGATGCTGAAGTCTGGGAATTTTATGGTAAATGTGGCAGATGGGGTAGAGCCTCTAAATAGAAGACCGGGAGAGAAATCAGGTAAATGGTAAGATTCATTAACGTGTATAATCTCGTTTTGTGTGCAATGGAAAGAGACCAGAAGCAGGCAGGAGAGAGAGCCTGATCTATGTGTGTCTGCATACTGTTAAATCAAATACTATATACTGGGATCAGTATTTACATTATGTAATTTACCAGTCATATACAAGTATGCATGTCTAGATCATGTTCTTTCTCTACTGCCTAATTCTGGCCTGTTTTCACTGGACAAAGAATGAAAGATAATTACACATGCTAATAAATGGTAGGTGTTGCCATTTACATGATCTGCCTCCTTCACAGGCTCTGCCCAATCATGCCCTCATGCCACAATGGAGTATTCTTCAGCAGAAACAATGACAACACTATGCAAATATCACCGCACTGCTGAAAATGATACATTATCCAAATAATATCTACTCATAATATCTTGGGGGTCCTTAACATTAGTGTACAAAGAAAAGAATGTGCATTACATTACATTTACTTCCAGTAATGTTTTACCTTTATCCAAAGCACTCTACATGTATATGACACCAGTCAGTATGCCGACCATTTGCTCATTTGTCAATGTCTAAAATGTCCCCTTCCCCATTTTTTAAAGGATAAATAGGTTAAAAAAATGACGGTAAATGTCTGTGGAAGTGATGCATTTTCAGGTGTTTCTTGAACTGTTTCAGAAGATAGAAGATAATTCCACCATTAAGCTTGAGATGATACACTTAATGTCATATGTAAAAAGGCAGCAATGAGCTTTTCAGCAATGAAAAGTGGCTGGAGTGTATATGTGATACAATAACAGGTATCTTCTGACAGGTAGGTGTCTTTCTTTATTGGTGGTTTGCTGAATAAACGCCTATAATACTTCAAGACAGCTCAACAGTGATATCCGTCACGCAAGGACTCATCCCATCCCCAGCTTCTCATCAACTTCTTAACTGTATGCCCACATAACACTCACATAACACTAGTGGTTAAGGTCATAATAGATACAATTAAAACAAGCTCCATGCCTCAAAGAAAATTAATTATATAAATACAAAATTTGGTACACCTGCACATTTAAACACCTATTAATTCTATCTTAAATTACAAAAAAATGCTTAGGCCTTTCCTTCATTTTAAACAACTTCTTTTTGGCTAACATTAAATCTTAAAATCCAATATCGTGGAATAGACGTGGAAGTTTCCTATACAATCCAACACACCTTTTTCAAAAGGTCAAACTTTTACCCTCAAGCTACACATTTTTTTACTTAAGGCTTTACTTTTTTGTTATAAACACACAGTGTCAACTTAAAATAAAACTGTTAGCTCTGTTTACAGCCCAACTGTGGTCTTAGAGTATGCAATACAATGTGGAGTCCGACTCTTCTGAATGCACATCTGCTACCAGCTTACAGTCAATCAATCTATATCACATTCAACCATCTGTCTTTACTTTCCATTATGTTTTTTAATTTTGCTCAAAGATAAATGTTCTGAACGGGAATAGTTTTATCCTTTAAACATTTATCAAAATTTTTAGCATTTCCATGCTATGCACATAATTTACACCTTTAATTTTAACCTATCCAGATGCAAACATTTTGTGAGCTTTTAAATACATTATAAGTAGCTCCAAGCATCCATGACTTATGACTAAAATGCATCCAAAAGTTTTCAAATAAATTTAGTTTTGTTACAAAGTTTGCTATTTTTTATTAGTTGGGTATATATAAAGAATGAATTTCTCCATTTGCAATTAAGCCCAAAATTTATTTCTAACGTCATTTCAGTTATCCTTCATGTTAACACAAGAGAAAGTGTAATTTAGGACAAGGCAGTTCATATCACTCTGCCATGTTAATTAAACTAGAAGGGCCGCGTGGTGGTTGATTTAAAAGCGTAGTGATGCTTGAAATAATTGTCTTCTTCTGTTAAATATGAATACTTCAAAAAAATGCAGTCATCATTGCTTCACGTCATCACCTTTTAAAGGCAAAGCCATTGCTGCTTTTAGGACTGCATCCAAATTTATGAGTCCATTTATTTATCCAATTATAAATAACTTTAAAGAGAATGATTTGATTACTGTAGAGAAGGCTTAATTGCACCTAAGAAAGTCCAGCAAGTGCCTAGACGGTGTCCACAAAACAATTCATCTATAAGATTGGGACAACACCTGTGCAATGTGTACTTAACAATTGCAACAGGCAGGAGTGCATTTGTACACATATTAAGGCAAAGGCTTTCGCAGATGACCAGTTATCAAGTGCTACTTTTCTCAGAAAACAAACTTCAAGGACAGAATGACTCCAGATAATTTCTCTGATGAATCCTACTTCAGCCTGTTTTTAGAAATTATTATTGCTGAGAGAAAAAAAAAGGTTCAGCCAAAAAGCAACTTTACCCAATAATCCTGTTATGTGGCATGGCATGTTGGTAAAAAATGTGGGAATGCTTACCCAACCACAATGAGAAAAATATTAGTTCTGAAACTTTGTTTTTGTATTTTTTTTGTATTTCATGTCATTATTATTAGTTATTTAATTATATGATGTATTATGTTATGGCAGAAGTGACTTATTTAATATATAGTTAAAAGATAGCAGTACATGTTAATTAATCATAAATCATCATTATAATAATTTTTGTTCTTCAATTTCTTTCTAATTAATGCAAATGCACTGGAAATACCTTACCTTAATGCCTCGTTTTAGTTCTTTTAAAATGATAAATCTTTAAGGTACAAACTGGTAAGCCACTGTTTAATTGCAACTAAAATCTACAGTTTTTTTTTTATAATAATAACTCTACGGATGTGAGGTCAGGGAATTGGGCTGGCCAGTTCATTACTTTAATCTTTTTTGTATTTATGAATTTGTTTCTTGCTCACTGGTGCATTTTGTTTCATTGTTTATTTGAAACACCAGTCACATACTGTCTGTAACCACTAGACCCAAGAAGAACAATTCTGCTTTCTTCAGTCTACAAAATGTTGCACCAATTCCCTTAGAGCCAGTCAGTGTGTTATTTGGAAAATCTAAACATATTTAGGCCATTTCTTTTTCTCTGATAACAGGGTTTTGCAGCAAGTTTTTTCTGATGGTTACTGAATGTAGCAGAACTCACTGATAGTTTCAGATCTTCTATGACATTTCTGGAGGTTATCATTGGCTAAGACTTTGCATTTTTGTCTATTCTTTGATCTATATAAACAGTAGTTCCTGGCATTCTCCCGAATCTTTCAGGTCACTTCAAAGTATTAAGGACAATTTACCACTATATATTTTTCTCTTTTCAATCAACTTTTTAATCAAAGTATGTTTTTTATTAGAACATTTTCTAGAACAGGCGGCACGGTGGCTTAGTGGTTAGCGCGTTCGCCTCTCAGCGCTAGGGATTCCTGGTTCGAATCCCCATCTGGGTGGAGTTTCCATGTTCTCCCCGTGTCTGCATGGGTTTCCTCCGGGTTCTCCGGTTTCCTCCCACAGTCCAAAAACATGGAACAAGTTAATTGAATTCTCAAAATTTCCCCCTATAGACTGTGTCTGTGTAAGTGAGTGTGTGCCCAGCGATGGATTGGCGCCCTGTCCTGGGTCTATCTGCCCAGCGCCCGAGACGTTCTCCCCTGGATGGGCATGGGGAACCCCACCGCGACCCTAATAGAGGATAAGCGGAAGATAATGAATGAATGAATGAATTTTCTAGAACAACCTATTTATGACATTATTTCTAAGGAAGGTGCACCATAACCAACAGGTACAACATTTGCCATGCTCCTATCTTAAATTACACTTAAAATTTATACATGTTTTTCCACAGAATTAATGACTTTATCAACTGAACTCTTCACTACTATGGTTTTAAAGTAGATACTTAAATGACTATTATTATTTTTTATTTGAGTATATATATATATATAGATATTTTAGATTTTAGCCACCTTTTAAAATAACTGATTTGTCCTATTTGATACTTTGACTCATCAAACACATTATCTGTTATTTTAAAAGCTAGAAAGACATGAGTGAATGGATTAGGAATCACTCATGCCCTCAAAATGGATTGTAATGCAAAGAGCACTTCCTTGATTATTCAGTCATCAGGGAATGCAGCTCAGCAAAGAGAGAAGCAGCTAATGCAATGTGATCTTAGAGATGGCATTACAAAATCAATAACTCATGCAGCCGTGTGAGCAGCTAATAGTGTTATTTCTGAGCTTGGGTCAAATTCCATCTCGTATAGAATTTACCCATTAGAAATGATACTATGTGTACTGATGTGGTTTCTAGCAAGCAAAAACATCATAAGGGTGTGAATCTGCGTAAGTAATTAAAATTATTTAAATTTTTTCTCTTATGACAGTTGTCATAATGCTTTTCTTATTGTAGGTTTGTGATGGTTGTAATTAATTAGTAATTAATTTCAGCATGATTTAGCATAAACCTCTTATTAAAATATGTTTTAACATTTATTTATTTACTTTAAAATGTATGTGTATATAAGCTAGCTGTCACACTCTCTTACCTCTCACCGAACAGCTGCACATAAGGTGACGACGTGCACGGAGGAGGGGGAACACTGGAACTAAATACTCAAACCACTTGAACACATGCACAAAAACAAACCAATGAACAAAGAAGGTTAATTAACTTAAATTGTGAATGATAGCACAAGCAACCAAACAGACCAAAACAGAAAGGAAACACCTGTTACAGTTACAGCCCCTGAAGCCCTCCCCTCCCTTCCCGGGGGGACCTCGGCGGGTTAGCATGTTGGATGGACCTCGGCAGGAACACACGCTGGATGGGCCTCGGCGGAAACATATGCTGGATGGGCTTCGGCGGGAACATGTGCTGGATAGGCCTTGGCGGGTTTGCCCACTGGAGAGACCTCGGCAGGAACGCAAGCAGGCTGGCGTGCCCTGGCAGGCCTGCGTTGCTGGTGTACTCAGGCAGGATGGTGTGTGCTGGCAGACTGGCGTGGCTGGCGTACACACTGGCAGGTGGACAAGGGTGTCACTCCAGTGGCGGGATCCGCGCCTGGGGTGTTGGAGGGCTTTACAAACTGGATTGGACTGTCAGTCCAGAACTAATCAGAATTCCAGAGGGTGCGCCCGCCTCGTCATCGGAGATCTTAATAATATCGAGACCCTCCTCGGCACAGAGCGACTCATAACCACTCCTTCACATAAAATCATCCTCGGAGTTGTACCACTCAGAAGCTGCAATTTCAGCACTGTAATGATGGTGGCGGCAAGGTGTGCACTGCAAACGCGACGGAATACAAGGGTTTACAGCCTAAAAAGGGGTTTACAGGCTAAAAAGAAAACAGAAAACGCATACCTGGGCTCTGGACTCACACAAATTACTGGCACATTGTTCTGTCACGCTCGCTTAACTCTCACGGAATGGCTGCGCAAATAAAGCGCCAAACCAAAGCACCTAAATGCGCTAAAGGGAACCAGGCACAAACAGGTAGTGGCAAAAAGGGTTTATTAAAAGGTGTAGGGAGACCAAAACACAGAGGTCACTCAACACGGTTGACATAAGGTGACGATGTGTACGGAGGAAGGGGAACACCGGAACTAAATACACACCACCTGAACACATGCACGAAAATAAACCAATAAACAAAGAACGTTAATTAACTTTAATGGTGAATTATACCACAAAAAAGGAAACAGAAAGGAAACAGGTGCCCTAGCCTTAATACTTTTTTTTATCATAACAGTAATAAAAATATATATGACGTTGCTTCCCAAACAGTTTCAGGCAAGTAATGCATGAGTAGTTTATGGGGTGGCATGGGGTGACGTGGTTAGCACGTTCACCTCTCGGTGCTGGGGATTCCCGGTTCGAATTCCAATCTCCAAAGTTTCCAAGTTCTTCCTGTGTGTGCGTGGGTGTCCTCTGGGTTTTCCGGTTTCCTCCCATAGTCCAAAAACATGGATCAAAATTACCCCATGTATAGAGTGTGTTTGTGTGTGTGTGTGTCTGTGTGAGTGTGTGACCAGCGATAGATCGGGGCCCTGTTCTGGTTGCCCAGTGCCCAAAACATTCTCTCCTGGATGGGCATGGGGAACCCCCCTGCGACAATGGATGTTTGAATGGGGTAGTTTATGAATTATGGGTCATCTGCCTAAACACAAATGCTCATGGAGTTTGTCTTCAGAAGGGATCTGCACACATTGTATTAAACCAGACTACATCAATCTTTCCATTTTGTGGGTGTCTATTAATTTGTTAACCCTATTATACAGATTGGGATTCAGGTTCAAATCTTAATCTGAGTGTGAGTGTTCATGTTCTTCCTGAGTCTGCATGGGTTTTCTCCGGGTTCTACGGTTTTCAGCCACTGTTTCAAGGTAAATTTGCTACTAGATATTACCCCTTATAGTGTGTGTATGCCCATTGATAGATTGGTACCATGTCCTGGGTATATTTGCCCATTGCCAGAAACATTATCACCTGGATGATCATGAGAAACCCCCCACCACCCTAGTTGGATATTACACAAATAATATTCAGTGGATATTGTATAGAAGTGAAACAACCTGCATCAGTGTTGAAATTACCTTGGAAAAGTACTATACAATCTAATCAAAATAATGATCAGGACCAGACCACCAGCTTCTGCCTAGCACCAGCAGTCGCTCAGCCATTAATGTTGTTGGAAAAACTGCCACCTTTTCAAAACAACTAGCAGTGTCTAAGCCAAAATAGAAACCTGTCATGACTGAAACAATGAAGATGCTACGAAGCAAATTGAAACCTCCATTTCCTTAAATATTATGCAATGATCCAGCACTGAGGGACCAGGTGCTATAAATAGACACTGGTGCTACTATATTAGCTTAGTGCTGGTTGCTTTTTGGAACCTTGGGAAACATCTGTTTCTGCTGTGCTTCATGAAGCTGCAGGTTGTTTGCTCCTAGCGGTCACAGACCTGAGTCTGTTATTGTGCAGTAAATTAATAAATACATTATTATTATTATTATTAATAATAATAATAATAATAATAATAATAATAATAATAATAATAATAATAATAATAGGACGGCACGGTGGCTTAGTGGTTAGCACGTTCGCCTCTCAGCGCTAGGGATTCCCGGTTTGAATCCCCATCTGGGTGGAGTTTCCATGTTCTCCCCGTGTCTGCGTGGGTTTCCTCCGGGTTCTCCGGTTTCCTCCCACAGTCCAAAAACATGGATCAAGTTAATTGAATTATCAAAAATTGCCCCCTATAGAGTGTGTCTGTGTGAGTGAGTGTGTGCCCAGCGATGGATTGGCGCCCTGTCCTGGGTCTATCTGCCCAGCGCCCGAGACGTTTTCCCCTGGATGGGCATGGGGAACCCCACCGCGACCCTAATAGAGGATAAGCGGAAGATAATGAATGAATGAATGAATGAATAATAATAATATTAATAATCAATTAGGAAATTTAAGGAAATTGTTATAATAGCACTTTGTACAAGTATTGTCATACAATATTTATTGGTGTACAGTAAAGTTAGGATTCCATTGCTGAACAATTTCCAAAATGGGAACTAAGAATCATGAATGCTCCCTGTTATACTTGCAAACATTCATTCATTCATTATCTCCCGCTTTATCCTCTGTCAGGGTCGCGGTGGGGTTCCCCATGCCCATCCAGGGGAGAATGTCTCGGGCGCTGGGCAGATAGACCCAGGACAGGGCGCCAATCCATCACTGGGCACACACTCACTCACACAGACACACTCTATATGGGGCAATTTTGAGAATTCAATTGACTTGATCCATGTTAATGGACTGTGGGAGGAAACCAGAAAACCCGGAGGAAACCCACGCAGACACGGGGAGAACATGGAAACTCCACCCAGATTGAGATTTGAACCGGGAATCCCTAGTAATGAGAGGCGAACGTGCTAACCACTAAGCCACCGTGCCGCCTACTTGCAAACAAAATAAAAAAAAAATTCTTTAATGGAAGATGTAGACTGGTGCCAATCTTTTTGTTTGAAGACGTCATTGGAAAAATTCTTCTGAGCAATGGTACATATGTGTGATTGATAAACTAAACTTGTCACAATATTTTACAGTGCAATGGCCTTATCAAAGATCATAGATCAAAGATCAATATCTAGTGATACCTTGGGCATTCCACATTGTGTTTGGTACAACACATCAAAACAGGTGGTATTCATGTTTATAACAGGTCTGTATATGTTTTGTTTATTTGCAAGCATTAAATTAGTATGCGGGCGGCACGGAGGCTTAGTGGTTAGCACGTCCGCCTCTCAGCACTAGGGATTCCCGGTTCAAATCCCCATCTGGGTGGAGTTTCCATGTTTTCCCCGTGTCCGCGTGGGTTTCCTCCGGGTTTTCCAGTTTCCTCCCACAGTCCAAAAACATGGTTCAAGTCAATTGAGTTCTCCAAATGCCCCATATAGTGTGTGTATGTGTGCGTGTCTGTGTGAGTGAGTGTGTGCCGAGCGATAGATTGGCACCCTGTCCTGGGTGTATGTGCCCAGCGCCCGAAACGTTTTCCCCTGGACGTGCATAGGGAACCCCCCCGCAACCATAATATAGGATAAAGCGGATGATAATGAATGAATGAATGAATGAATGAAAATTAGTATGCAGATGACACAGTTGTATACAACAGTGGTTGGCCATCAAGGACATCGAGGAATCACAGACTGATGTTAATTATATTTTGTCCATAAATACCATAATAATTCCAAATAGTCTGCACGCTTCATTTCATACCATTTCCAGAGGTATACTTTTTTATTGAAGAATTTAACAAATTCCAATTCAACACCATTTGTTGCCGGACTCAAATTATGTATACTCTTTCATTATCAATTTAGCAGTCCCTGTAGCAATAAGTGTCAAATTTACCTATTGCTTCAACCAATCAGATTTTGAGTTGGCAACACCAAGGCCCTCTAGCAGGCATACGGTACGTCATCGTATTCATGCCTTTTGATGCTTTTTCTTTTATAAATATTCATAGAAAAAACAAAAATGGACTAAATACTCTGTAAACATGAACAATAATCCATAAGCCAAACCAGATTTCAGAAAGTGATGGCTCTAAATACTGTATGGAGTAGAATTGTTTAGGAACTAGAGTTCCTAAAGTTCAACAAAGTGAAAGGCATGTTAAGATTTGGCATGAATATATCCAGAATGGTTGCCCAGCGATGGATTGGCGCCCTGTCCTGGGTCTATCTGCCCAGCGCCTGAAACGTTCTCCCCTCGATGGGCATGGGGAACCCCACCGCAACCCTAATAGAGGATAAAGTGGGAGATAATGAATGAATGAATGAATATCAGAATGGTGCCACTAAAATTTAATACAGTTAACAAAGAAAGCTATTAATCAGAAACTAGAGATGTTATAAATTATTTTTGTGGTAATTTGAACACTACAATGCTTGTGGCATTACAGGGATTTAGGTCTATGTTGATGAAAGGTTGCTTAAAAAGGTGATGGTTGCAAAAGTAACAGACCTATCATTTCCCTATAAGCAGAAGTCAGAGATTCGGAAGGCTATAATCCAATATGCATTTGTGCAAGTAGAAAAAAATCAGGTGGGATTCATAGTAAACAGACATTGAGCAGTCTGATGCAAAGAAGGAAGCCGCTGAATGGGTAAAGAAAATTTTGCACTGAAACTGACCACTTTGGAGGAACTGCATTAGTAGCAGATGTACTCTGACTTTAAGCATGAGCCCTATATGAAACATCAAGTTAAACAGGTCCCATTGTAAACATGATCAGGTATGCAGTTTATATCCTCGATGTATTTAATTGTCTATGTTGTTTCTCTGGGTTCAAATTCATGAAAACATTATGTGGTATAATCAGCAGCAGTTAAACATTATACAATCACTGCTTTCATAACATTAGGAAAGCAATTAGACAATTGGAAACCAACTTGTATGGTAATGCATAAGCATTTTGCCACAGATGGAGTTTGTGTGAATGTGGAGAACCATCTGTAAATATCGTTAATATTATATTTTTATGTGCACATTAAAAGCAAATTGCCAGTGTTGGGCTGAATAACAAGATAATATGCATTTATTGTCCTTGCACTGTGTACAACTATATTGAATAGCAGTCCAAAAGAGCTTACACATACATATAGCACATATTACAATAAAGCAGTTTTTTTGTCTAAACAAGAAGCTAAAATGAGCAGCAGCTGTCATGGTGGAGTAGTTTTCTTACAAAATAGAAATAAGTGCAAGAGTGCATGAATAATGAAACAGATGTAAGGTCTTGAATGAGATGGAGATTGGGTAAAGAAAAGCCTTTGAAAATTAAAAAAGGTTGCTAAATGGAACACAAAATTCTTAGTAAAGTCTTAAATATAATAATAGATGATAGAATTAAAATATCTTAAATTAGTAGGACTGTAGAACAAACAAAAGATAATGGTGAAAAAAAGAAGAAAAAAAAGGCATTATTTTCCAAACCCAAACCAATGGAGAGTCCTATAGGAAGGATGTCTTACACAGGATATAGTGTTCCTGGGCGTTTAGCCATATGAGACAACTGGCACCTTTGATGATTTTATGATCAACTGCACATTTGATGTATATGGGTGATTAGGCGAGCCTCTGTGGATTTTAATTTTTATGAGAAAAGCTTTTTATCAATAAATTGAAGAAAAGCCAATAGGAGATAGGATAACACACTCTTTCACAGCTCGTGGCACCAGGGAGTGATTACGTTTAGTCTAAGTGGCTTTTAAGTAAAAAAAAACATCCATTAGCTCACCTGCTTCTCTGGCTCCACCTCTCATTCACAAATCAGCATTTTATCACAGCTTTTCTGCTACAGCCTTGTTATCACCAAAAGGTGTGCGGATTCTGTACTCCAGCACCTTTGTAATTAATTATGATATGTGAATTAGAAAAATAGTTAATATGAATGTATACAATTTATAATTTAAATATGGGATTTTGCTTTTGAATCAAGCATTTAAAACCTAATAATAATAATAATAATAATAATAATATTAATAATAATAATAATACGCCCTGTCCTGGGTGTATCTACCCAGCGCCCGAAACGTTCTCCCCTGGCTGGGCATGGGGAACACCCCCCCCCCCCCCGCGACCCTAATATAGGATAAAGCAGAAGATAATGCATGGATGGATAATAATAATAATAATAATAATAATAATAATAAGACACATATGTATGTATGAGCACAAAACAAGCTTAACTCTGTCCTAAGCATTTATTTTAATTGAACATAAAGAGAAAGAAGAATAGAAGTGTGATTCTTAAATAATTTACCAACAGTAATCCATCCATTCATCCATTATCTTCCGCTTTATCCTATATTAGGGTCGGGGGGGGTTTCTCATGCCCATCCGGGGGAGAACTTCTTGGGTGCTGAGCAGATACACCCAGGACAGGGCGCCAATCTATTGCTGGGCACACACTCACTCACACAGACACGCACACATACACACTCTATATGGGGCAATTTGGAGAACTTAATTGACTTGATCCATGTTTTTGAACTGTGGGAGGAAACCGGAGAACCCGGAGGAAACCCACGCAGACACGGGGAGAACATGGAAATTCCACCCAGATGGGGATTCGAACTGGAAATCGCTAACGCTGAGAGGAGAACGTGCTAACCACTAAGCCACCGTGCCCCCAACAGTAATCATAACAGGTAATTACTGTATCAAGTAAAAAATGAAAGGCTTTCCTTACAACAAGCAACTTTGTTTGTTGAACATTAGGAAAAAAATACTAAAAATAATTAAAGTAATTAAAGTACTTTGCTTAAATATTAAACAGAAATGTAAAGTTTATTATATGTATATGTATAAAATGCATTTTATTAACAACGACAAAGATCAGACAATCTTAAAGAATTCTAGTTCTGCAGTATGTTGTACCTGTTTAACCAACCTGTTATATTATAGTTGGGTTTTATAATTCAAGTACAATTCTTTCTTGGTGATGGCTGTAAATGATGTTTTCAAACCAACTCATAATATGTTAATTCTTATAATACCAAGAGCATTACTTTTTTGATTGATCATTGCTATGACCTAGAATGTTATGCTCTTCAGATAGTAACATATGCACACACACACACATACACACACACACACACACACACACACACACACATACTATATATATATATATATATATATATATATATATATATATATATATATATATATATATATATATATATATATATATATATATATATATATATGGATATATGTGTGTGTGTGTGTCTGTGTGTCTGTGTGTCTGTGAAAGTTAGTTTGGCACCACTGGCCATATTGCATGTTATTGATTTTTGTGACTGAGCATCTGTATGCATCTAGAAAATGCATTTAAATGAAAGAACACCTTGCCAACTGTAAGGATAAGGCCCAATGGATAGCATCCTTCTTCTTAACCTAATCCCAGATGAGACAAGTAACTAATCACATATACCTGTTAAAGAGTTATGTAAAAAAAATCAGCTGAAATTTGACATTTTAATAACAAAGGTCAAGTAGAAGTCCTATAGTAAGAATGTTTATAATTATTAATCATGAAATATATATATATATATATATATATATATATATATATATATATATATATATATA
>JAFMOD010001272.1:280980-359191 GCA_019802435.1 Corydoras maculifer | reverse complement strand
GGACAGGGCGCCAATCCATCGCTGGGCACACACTCACTCACACAGACACACTCTATAGGGGGCAATTTTGAGAATTCAATTAACTTGATCCATGTTTTTGGACTGTGGGAGGAAACCGGAGAACCCGGAGGAAACCCACGCAGACACGGGGAGAACATGGAAACTCCACCCAGATGGGGATTCGAACCGGGAATCCCTAGCGCTGAGAGGCAAACGTGCTAACCACTAAGCCACCGTGCTGCCTTATATATATATATATATATATATATATATATATATATATATATATATATAAATATATATATATAGAATAAAGGGATTTGCAAACAAATGGACTCAGAAAGACTATAATGAAAAGTACAGAAAGATTAAGTGTACTGTAATTAAAAGTGATAGAAAAAAGATAGCAATGGCACCTAAAAGAAGCTATGTCTTCTGAGCCAGATACAATAATAAATATGCCATGTAAGAATAGATATGCAGTGATAGAAAAGTGCAGCACATTATTCACCTGCACTAAATAAAGAAAAGATACTAGGTTTGGCAACATCTCAGCAATATCTTGACAAGTGAACCCAAAACATGACAACCTCATGGCTGATAGGGCTAGACAAGCGGTCAAGATGGCCCATAGGTATGTCAATCTTACAAAGCATGTGATCTGCAAAGCATGCTAAAAAGTGTTGTTAAAGTGTTTAATTCGTAAAATGTGCAACAGCAACAAGCTGATATTTCAGTTTTAAATATATTCAAGATATTAAGATAAGACCGTCCCCTCTTATACTGTACTAGTCAAAAATATTTTCATTCAGTGTTTTTTCATTATTTAAAGAATGTCTGCATTTTTTTTAATACTAAAGTCATCCAAACAATAAAATACATATGGATTTATTAAGTAAATAAAGAAAGTATTAAACAAACCATTTAAATATGAAATATAATATTTAATAAGATTCTACATCTTAAGTATGCACATCTTAATATATTTGCATTTGGCTTTATGAGGGAGTCACCTGGAATTGCTTTTATTTAACAACTGTGCTTTGTCAACAGTTCAGGTCTTAAATTTATTTTGTGTTTGATATAATTAATTATGTTGTGAGGAGGTAGTGAGTGATATACAGTGAAGAGCTTTATTATGCTCTAATACATATTATACAGTGCATCCGGAAAGTATTCACAGCGCTTCACTTTTTCCACATTTTGTTACGTTACAGCCTATTCCAAATTGTATTAAATTAATCTCTTTACTCAAAATTCTACACAAAATACCCCATTATGACCATATAAAAAAGTTTTCTTGAGAGTTTTGAAAATTAATTCAAATTAAAAAACAAAGAAATCATATTTACATAAGTATTCAGAGCCTTTGCTTAATACTGTAGAACCACCTTTGCCAGCCACTACAGCCTCAAGTCTTTTTGATTATGATGCCACAAGCTTGGCACACCTATCTTTAGGCAGTTTTGTCCATTCTTCTTTGCAGTACCTTTGAAGCTCCATCAGGTTGGATGGGAGATGTCTGTGCACAGCCATTTTCAGATCTCTCCAGAGATGTTCAATCGGATTCTAGTCTGGGCTCTGGCTGGGCCACTTCAGAACATTCACAGAGTGGTCCTGAAGCCACTCCTTTGAGATCTTGGCTGTGTGCTTCGGGTCGTTGTCCTGCTGAAAAATGAACCGTCGCCTCAGCCTGAGGTCAAGAGCGCTCTGGAGCAAGTTTTCATCCAGGATGTCTCTGTACATTGCTGCATTCATCTTTCCCTCTATCCTGACTAGTCTGCCAGTTCCTGCTGCTGAAAAACATCCCCATAGCATGATGCTGCCATAACCATGCTTGACTGTAGGGATGGTATTGGCCTCGTGATGAGCAGTGCCTGGTTTCCTACAAACATGACGCCTGGCATTCACACCAAATAGTTCAATCTTTGTCTCATCAGACCAGAGAATTTTGTTTCTCATGGTCTGAGAGTCCTTCAGGTGCCTTTTGGCAAATTCCAAACGGGCTGCCTTGTGCCGTTTACTAAGCAGTGGCTTTTGCCTGGCCACTCTGCCATACAGGCCTGATTGCTGCAGAGATGGTTGTCCCTCTGCAAGGTTCTCCTCTCTGTATTATAATTTTTCTGTATCCTTCCCCAGATTTGTGCCTCGAGACAGTTTTGTCTCGGAGGTCTACAGACAATTCCTTTGACTTCATGCTTTGTGTTTGCCCTCTGACATGCAGTCAACTGTGGGACCTTATGTAGACAGGTGTGTGCCTTTCCAAATCCTGTCCAATCAACTTGATTTACCACAGGTGGACTCCATTTAGTAGAAACATCTCAAGGATGATCAGTGGAAACAGGATGCACCTGAGCTCAATTTTGAGCTTCATGGCGAAGGCTGTGAATACTTATATATCATTCATTCATTCATTATCTCCCGCTTATCCTCTATTAGGGTCGCGGTGGGGTTCCCCATGCCCATCCAGGGGAGAACGTCTCGGGCGCTGGGCAGATTGACCCAGGACAGGGCGCCAATCCATCGCTGGGAACACACTCACTCACACAAACACACTCTATAGGGGGCAATTTGGCGAATTCAATTGACTTGATCCATGTTTTTTAGACTGTGGGAGGAAACCGGAGAACCCGGAGGAAACCCACGCAGACACGGGGAGAACATGGAAACTCCACCCAGATGGGGATTCGAACCGGGAATCCCTAGCGCTGAGAGGCGAACGTGCTAACCACTAAGCCCAATACTTATATAAATTTGATTTTTTTAGTTTTTTTATTTTTAATAAATTTTCAAAACTCTCAAGAAAACTTTTTTCACATGGTCATAATGGGGTATTTTGTGTAGAGAGGAAAGAGAATAATGTAATAAAATTTGGAATAAGGCTGTAACGTAAAAAAATGTGGAAAAACTGAAGCGCTATGAATACTTTCCGGATGCACTGTATATATTAAAAAAACACTTAAATAATTATAGAAAATTGGCAGCCCAACATCACTTGGTAATAATAGACAATCAATCCAAAAATTTATCATAAAGTCCAGATTCATGCAGATTTACTTGAACAATTGATGTTGGGATGTGAGTGCTAATTGAACTTGTGTGGTTTAAAGAAGTTATATCAAACTGAGGATGCAGAATAAAAAAAATTAACCTGCATAATTCAAATGCTTTATTAAGTTAGATAATTGTATCATGTCATTCACATAGCATTTAAAAGTCTGTCTGCTAATGTAGAGACAGAATTTCTATTGAGAATAAAAAATAAAATATAAAAGCTGAATTAATATTCCTTAAAGCTTATTCTTGGAAACATAAAGAAATGTTTTTATTTAATTATTAAATCGTCTTACATGTTTAGGAAGACAAAATAAAATGTGTACACTATCTTTTATAATGCTTTTAATAATCTATTAAATAGATTCAATTGAATATAATTGTTATTTTGAGAGAGGGCGGCATGGTGACTTAGTGGTTAGCACGTTCGCCTCTCAGCGCTAGGGATTCCCGGTTCGAATCCCCATCTGGGTGGAGTTTCCATGTTCTCCCCGTGTCTGCGTGGGTTTCCTCCGGGTTCTCCGGTTTCCTCCCACAGTCCAAAAACATGGATCAAGTCAATTGAATTCTCCAAAATTGCCCCATACAGTGTGTGTGTGAGTGAGTGTGTGCCCAGCGATGGATCGGCGCCCTGTCCTGGGTCTATCTGCCCACCTCCCGAAACGTTCTCCCCTAGATGGGCATGGGGAACCCCACCGCGACCCTAATAGAGGATAAAGCATAGATACTGAATGAATGAATGAATAAATGTTATTTTGAGATTAAATGAAGTATATTGCCATCTAGTGGTAAAAAGTTGATAAGGCGAGCTTTTAAGGTGGAACGGAAAACCGAATGCCAACCTTAGCATAGTGTTACCAAGTGCGGCTTTAAAACGTCATTTCTCTTCTCTGTACATTTTCTACATTCTGAAGATAAAGATGTGCAGGTTTAAATGTGAGGTCCAAGTTTATTAGGAGACCCGAAACAAACACTATCCAATTAAGATAACAATTTCAAAGTGATAATTGTCTATGTAAAAAATCTAAGGAGGATTAACCTAGCATACTTCCTCTAGGAGGCGTACCATAACCATAAAATCATATATTTTTCTCCCAGACACTGGCAGCCATATTACAACACTGAATTCTCATTAGCTTCATATTTAATTTTTTCTACAAAAAACGGGGACACGCGATCACTTTATTTAGAGAAGTATTTGGGGAAATTATTTAGATATTAAAATGCATCCTTCGTTGCGACTGCGGAACGGATCAGCAGCTTTCCCGGTGTCCTGTGTGCTGTTGTTGCTGCTGGGATTCGGGGGTGAGAGAAAAACAGCCTTCTGATGCTTCAGAAATCATAGTTATGTTGTTGCATGCGGCAGTTTCATTGATATAATTACAGTCTGCGTTTGTAAGCTGGTTCTATGAGCACACGGTGGTTTTAATAATGTTATACAAAAATAATAATAATAATAAGTGACTGGATAACGTATCCCGTTATACTTTAAAACAAGTCATTTGAAAGATTTATGTTTTTTTGTTATTTTATTATTATTATTATTATTATTATTAGTTGTAGTAGTAGTAGTAGTACATTGATTGTCTATGTTTTATGTTGTCTATGTATGTATGTAGTCATCTTTTTTGTCTATTGGTATGTTGGTTTGTTTTGGGATGCCCAGTGTTTCAATATCGGTTTTCTGCAGTTGGAGGAAGGTGATGTTGCTCAAACGTCCCTGATATCACAGATACGACATGCACGGTTTTACCTGACTGGCTGACTGCGTTGTGATTCACATATATGCAATATTCTCCTCGTTTTCTGCATTAAATTATCATATATTCCAAGCAAAACTCATTCTTAAGGAGAAAGATAAGTCTCTCGTCTTGATGGTTGATGATGAATCACCTTAAAATATAGGACTGATGTTATTACAGGCCCATGCGACTGTGATTTTCATTTTATTGTCTAAGAATTAGAAAGGTTTCATTGACTGAATTGAGTCATTTTAGGTTTATATAATGGTGATTTAACTGATTTGGCTGAAGTGGGCAGATACATTTATGCAGTACTTACATAATCTAAACATAATCTGTACATTACTATTGTTTTCCACAGTTAACACTTCCTAAACATTTAAGGAGGATGAGTTTTTATTATCCCTTGCTTTTTTTAAATTCCAGGCCTAAACGATGTAAAGCCTCTGTGAGACAATGCCCTAGTGTGCACAGTGATAAATAAATAAACTAAACTTAACCTTGGTCTACAAATGCTACTACTATCAAAATGATACACAATACAAAAAACAGGTTTCAAGCTACTACACATCTGGTTGACTGAATTTGTATTAAAAATATCTTTATTAATATTTGCATTTTTTCAAATTTTTCTAATTTCACATATTGCATTTCACTTTAGATTTCATTCATTCATTCATTCATTATCTTCCGCTTATCCTCTATTAGGGTCGCGGTGGGGTTCCCCATGCCCATCCAGGGGAGAACGTCTCGGGCGCTGGGCAGACAGACCCAGGACAGGGCGCCAATCCATCGCTGGACACACCCACTCACACAGACACACTCTACAGGGGGCAATTTTGAGAATTCAATTAACTTGTTCCATGTTTTTGGACTGTGGGAGGAAACCGGAGAACCCGGAGGAAACCCACGCAGACACGGGGAGAACATGGAAACTCCACCCAGATGGGGATTCGAACCGGGAATCCCTAGCGCTGAGAGGCGAACGTGCTAACCACTAAGCCACCGTGCCGCCCCACTTTAGATTTAATGCACTAATTATTGTGACTTGCAGCATCTAAACATATATCTTGATTGTTTTTTTATTATGTGTGAGCTGGTATGTATAGGCCACTGTGAGTACATGTACAAACAGTTTACTGAAGGAACTTTTGCAGTGTGTATATCGTAAACAGTTTATTTAGATAAATCTAAGCTTTTTGAGAGTTCACTGAAAACAAAAAAGTACACAAATTAATTGTTGCAATTTGTGGGTAATGAAACATTGACTTTTGCAAGCTAGCTACATTTAACATAACTAGTTATCTGGTGATAAATGTGTTAAGTAAGATGCTTTAAATTGGTTTGACCAGTTGGGGAACCTGAACCAGTGCCATTCAGGATGACTAACATGGTCCCTGAAATCTTTTCTAACATCACCATGTTCCAAAACCTTTACACTTAGGTTTAGACTAAATTACAGTTCTCATAAGTCAATTTCTCACAATCCAAAGAAGGATTTATAAATACAGACCAAACAGCCAGTTGCCAGTATATAGATTATATATGAATTAAGTTATACATTTACCTTCATTGTGCAAAAATAAGCTGTTCCTATTTTTAAATTGAACTTGTGTTCAAGTTGGTGAAGAGGTGGCAGGAAGCAGCTGAATTTCAATTGTGTAGGGTGATCTATAAGTAGAGATAGAGCAAATGAACTTGACTTTCATTTTGACCAAATCAGGATGAATTTGGATACTGAATATAACCGATTTACCAATTACCAGTGAAATTGAACACAAATGATATAGAAATTGTATCAGATGGTAAATGGTTATCCATTTAAATGAAAAGTGTATTAAATAAAATTTAATAATTGAACAGGTAGCTGTATTGTTACTTCACTCAATAAACAAAGAATAAGATCCTTGTAGCAAAAAGCAGAGCAAAGTTGATTATCCGTTTAGTTTCCAGTGGTGTAAAAGAATAAAAGGCAAACAAAATAAACATAAAAACAGGGAGTTTTGTCACCAAAACTGGACATTGCATTAACATGAAGAAATGCAAGACAATTACATAATTATTAGCACTTAATTTAACAGGCTGAATTTGAGCACTAATGTTTTTTTTAATATTCAAGATTCACCTTTAATTCAGGCATATAATTATTAATTAACTACTGTTTTTGCATTTTCTCCAACTTCAGGAAGATGCATAGCATGTATCTAAATTTTTTAGTTTTCAGTAAGTAAAACTTGTTTTCAATAAACACCAAGACTTAGTGGTTAACATGTTTACCTCTTAGTGCTGGGGATCCAGGTTCGATTCCTGATCTGGATAGAGTTTCCATGTTCAATTAATTTGTTCTCCACGTGTTTGCGTGGCTTTTTTCGAGTTTCCTCCCACAGTCCAAAAAATATGGATTTTAAGGTGAATTGTCTGCTCTAAATTGCCCTGTCCAGTGCGCTAAATGTTTTACCCTGGATGTGCATTGGGAAAGGAGGATGAACTGAGATAAATTATTCATTCATTCATTTATTCATTATCTCCCACTTATCCTCTATTAGGGTTGCGGTGGGGTTCCCCATGCCCATCCAGGGGAGAACGTGTCAGGCGCTGGGCAGATAAACCCAGGACAGGGCGCCAATCCATCGCTGGGCACACGCTCACTGACACAGACACACTCTATATGGGGCAATTTTGAGAATTTAATTGACTTGATCCATGTTTTTGGACTGTGGGAGGAAACCGGAGAACCCGGAGGAAACCCACGCAGACACGGGGAGAACATGGAAACTCCACCCAGATGGGGATTCGAACCGGGAATCCCTAGCGCTGAGAGGCGAACGTGCTAACCACTAAGCCACCGTGCCGCCTGAACTGAGATAAATTAGTAATACAAAATTACCCTAATTGTGAATGTGTGTATTCGATAATTTTTCTATATGTCTGCCCTGTGACAAATTCACAACCTATCCAGTTTTTCTTCCCACCCATCTACTTGAGTGCAAAGGTCACCTATGTTGTCCTTAATAAAAAACATACTACAGCTATTACATTATACACTCATTGGTCCTTATACAAGTTACAAAACTCCTCTGTTTTACACTCACCATCTGATTTTTTCAGTTATACTGATTATATAGGTGGACTTTCTAGTTCTACAATTACAGAATCTAATATAATTTTTTTCTCTACAAACTTTGTTAGTCAGCTTTAGTATGCTCCAGTGATCTAAAATAAGTGTCTTAGCAACTCGTGCCATCATCCACCACCCTAATATTCTTCCTGTTGGGGTCCTGATCATCAGAGAACAAAGTAAGGTAGACTAGCAAAATATGTGGAGAAATAGATGGAATACAGAATGTAATTGAAGAACCAAAGTCCATCTATTTGTTAAATATAGAAACAATGATATGTACCTAATGAAATGACCAGTGAGTGTACATTCGCGTATTTGCAAAGGGTACAAAATATAACACTTACTATTTTATACAAATGCTAATTTGTATAAAATACAATACCACAGCCTCTTTTATGAACTTGCAGTTCCAGTAGATATCCACTTGATGGTATAGAAAGCATTTTATGTAATCTTAAAAGGGTACTAAAAGTATTGCTCTGCAAAAAATATTGGTTTGCAAAAATGTTCACCATAAATAAACTATTTTACAGTTTATCCAAACTAACAACAAAGGCATACATTTGCAAATTTTTTATATGAAAACATGTATAAGAATGGATACATACAAAATATCATCTGCCTTCACATACATACACACACACACACACACACACACACACACATTAATTTGAGTGATATTCCATTCTTAATCCATAGAGTTTAGAATGGCGTCCCACTCGCAGTTATAACAGCTTTAATCTTTTGGGAAGACTTTTTCAGAAGGTTTAGTGTGTTTATGGGAATTTCTGACCATCCTTTGGTTTTACATCTTTGTACCCGTTCGTACTTATTATTAGTATTACTATTCTTATTACTGATACAAGATGTAAAATTCAAACATTAGCCTAAAGCTAACAATCACATTTCACTTTAGATACATACTCAGGCTATATACATGCACTATTAAACCAGGATTCATTTTAGTTTATGCGTTTTACATCAGAAAACAATAATTTAAGAAGTGTCAGTCCATATTTTAAATATAATTATTTTTGTAACTTCCTTTTAATAACAGCATTAGAGCTGTTTTTCCTGATGATGGCTACACAGGGAAAAGCAGAGGCAGATTTTGTCAGGCACACAAATGATTTTCATTAAGACTAATATTCATTATTACACATCATGTGGAACTGCAGACATAGATCACGACAGACGCAACTTTTTCTCTGTCAATCAGCTTTCACGCTCTGTAGCCTAGACTCCCTCTTGTCTCTTTTAGTCTCGCATCTTTATTAACAAAGACAATTAAAGCAAACAAGTACTTGGTTGAAGCCCACACTTACCTTACTTGGGTGTGTGAAAGATTTTGTGCTGTATTGTGCAAGTTCAAAGGTCAAAGACTGAATGCGGACCACAATATTTCTTTACTTCCTAATTTACTGCTGTTCTAAATAACTCTTTTTTTGTTGTTGTTGTGAAATGTACCACTATCACAAACTTCCAATCAACATAAATCAAAAAAGGAAACAGATATATATGAGTTCCTTCTTCTTTGTTCTTGCTGTGTTATATTTGGCTTGAAGCCACAAATTTATGCAATATCTCTTTAAGTACATGTACATATTGGTTAGTAAATGTGTTTATTAAAATATTTTATTCAAAAACATGTGTCAGTTACAAAAGTTTTTTTGGACTTCATAGTAGCCCCCGAACTGCAAAATAAAGAAACAATATAACTGGTAGGAAAAGTAAAATTTAATATTTTTATTTTACTTTTTATTTTACAGATAAAAAATGACTGCAGACTTCCAAAAGATCTAAAATAATATAATTACTGCTATACTATAATAATAAAATCGTGTAATCTTTTGGGACAATTACATTGTTGCACAAGCATATCAGGAGGTGTGGCCCATAAGCAGTTGTTATGTTTGGAAATGCTGGTGCACCAGTGCGATATCTATTGAATAGGAATCATTGCTAGACTTTAAATGAAGACCATTGACCTGCTTTAATAAAAATTATAAGTGGGAATGTTTTTTATTGGAGTTTGTAATTAGAAAAAACTAAGAATTTAAACAATGAAAAAGTATTAATTAACGATAAATTAATAACAGGACTATCTTCAGTTTATCCACCCTCAGTCTCTTTGTGTTGTTTTGTTAAATGTATCAATTTGTAGGCCCCAAAACCTGTTTACAAACCCATACTGTGGGAATAATTTTACTTGCTGCAATAATAACCTGATCCACATAACAAAACACAGTTAAGGGTTGGTAGCAGTTATGTTTAAGGTTAGGGTAAGAGCCTATAACAGAAATGGAACTTAAATGTTGCAATATGTACTGAAATGTAAATGTGTTTTGTGGCTGTGTGGATGTGTATTTGAGCAAGTATGTAGGACACAATTTAAAAAGGACATACGAGTTTAAAGGAATAGGCTTGTCCTCTCTGCAGCAATCATTAAGTTAAAGAGACATAGAGGGCATGCGTGTGTACAGGAGAGAATGAGGGATGTAAAGTGATGGAATAGGCAAAGTTGCTACTGCATAGTAAGGTCTGTCAAATAAAAGAATATCAAAAGATGATTATATCATTAGATCATACAATAAAATGTATTGATACAGGCATTTATATGCACAAGTGTAATACAGCTATGTTTTTTGTAAATTTTGTAAGTATTGAGACTTAAAATGTACGTATGCATCATTTGTGTCTAAACTTTGAACATTTTTCTGATACAAATATGCATAACCAATTTGCATTGACAAAAAACTAAGAATATGCCTTCCTAGTTGGTGTGAGTTAGTGTAGTGTGTATATGTGGCTGCTGCAGCAATGCAGTCATCTGTCTGGGCTGTGAAAAGTGCTGCCTAAGCTCTAGTGCTTTACAGGCATCTGCTGTAATGCAGCTGTACTGCAGGATTGGGTGTGGCAAGACTCATGTTTCTATAATAATTAGTACATGTAGTAATTACCAACTCAGATCAAATGATAACATTTAAGTATTAATTTCTGTTTTTGTTTTTTCCTGTGTTTACTGTAAAAAAGAATAAATATTTTTTAGATTCAATCAATAAAAAAAATTGTGCTAATATAATGTGGTATTTTTGGCAAAAAAATGGGTTTAAAAAAGGTTGAGTGATGCCTATGTTTTTAATTGTTTAATCTAGTAAAATAAAAACCCTCCTTCAATAATTTATTTATGTCCTGAATGATGATGATGTAAAATTATATAAATATTAATAGAAACCCTGTAGGAACAAATAAGTACAGTACATCATAAAAGTATTTTGGTTTTCTAAAGTACTATATTTCTTGTCTGTCTTAAAAAAGAAATCAGTCATGACCTCAAGCATCCCAGCAATTTTAGAGTCTTGTGTGTACAGCATGCCCACATTTGCCACCATGCCATGTTGCATGACATTGTAGAAGGCATTCAAAGACAAACACTGTCATGATATACTTATGTTAAAATATAAACCTTTAAATACAATTCTAGTATCTTTGCTTTTTTTAAATTATTTTTATCATTTTTATAATTTTATAATTTAGAAGAGCTTTATTACAATGACATGAATATTGTATAAATAATGTAAAACATTTCTTTTTCAGGTTCCTTAGTCTCGTGTATGGATGTTCAAATGCAATCCCATATCAAGGCACTAAATGGCTCAACAGTGAAAATCATGTGCACATTTAGTTCCTGCTACACACTTAAAATTGGCAAATTTGCTATGAACTGGACCTATCAGGAGAAACTTAATGATACAGAGGAGTTGGTAAGAAATCAGCAATAAATCTTTTGCTTAATCCTATAGTGGGGTTGTGCAGGGAAAAAAGTTCGGGCACTGGGCAGATACACCCAGAACCGGGCGCCAATCTATCGTTGGGCACACAGTCCCTCACTCGCTCACATACAAAGACACATTCTATATAGTGGCAATTTCACCTTGAATCCATGTTTTTTGACAGTGGGAGGAGACAAGAAAACTCCCAGATCAGTAGTACTATACTATAGATAGATTAACTAGTTAACTTATTTGGACAGATTTAATTATTGTAAAATAAGTAGTAAGTTGAAATACATACACATACACACACTAAATTGGGCAATTTTTGAGAATTCAATTAACTTGATTCATGTTTTTGGACTGTGGGAGGAAACCGGAGAACCCGGAGGAAACCCACGCAGACACGGGGAGAACATGGAAACTCCACCCAGATGGGGATTCGAACCGGGAATCCCTAGCGCTGAGAGGCGAATGTGCTAACCACTAAGCCACCGTGCCGCATTATTATTATTATTATTATTATTATTATTATTATTATTATTATTATTAGTGGTAGTGGTGGTAGTAGTAGTAGAACAATTTACAATCCATACATGCATCCATGGGGTGTTCCCCATGTACATTCAGGGGAAAACATTTCTGCCGCTGGGCAGTTACACCCAGGAGTGCCAATTTATTGCTGGGCGCACAATCACTCACAATTTCCAGAATTCAATTGACATTGAACTATGTTTTTGGACTGTGGGAGGAAACCGGAGAACCAGGAGGAAACCCACGCGGACACGGGGAGAACATGGAAACTCCACCCCAATTGGGATTCAAACCGGGAATCCCTAGCGCTGAGAGACGAACGTGCTAATCACTAAGCCACCATGCCGCCCCCAATTTACAATACACTTCATCAAATGACATGAACAGAAAAAAATTATTACACAATTTACAACATAAAACTTTTAAAAATTTTCATTAAACAACATTAGACAAGCCCAAAGAATAATCAAACAACAACTAACAATGTAAAGTGAAACAACAATTAAAATTGCAATACATGTGTCCTAGCATTTTAAAAGGTGATCTAGTACATCTTTTTTTTACCAGGCTAGAAATTACAAATATAATATTATGTATATTTATTTCTTATTTATCTATAAGTTGCTTATCTTAAACTAATAGAATTGTGACTATCCCAATGCTAATCTAAAAAATTCTAGGGCTGTAACATGGCCATTTCAGATCACACACACACACGCACATTCACACCTTGAGGCAGCTTAGTGGTTTACTTTCACCTTGCATGTCTTTAAACTGTGAGAAAAAACGGGAGTGCCCAGCAAGACTCACAGACGTGGAAAGAACGAAGAAACTCCACACAGAAAGGACCAGGGCCACTAGGCCTGGGAATTGAATCCAGGACCATCCCGTTGTTATGATGAAGGTGTATCCCTTTTAACTGTTTATTTTTTAACTTTATATTAACAATCAAATATATTCAGAACTCACTTATTTTACTTGCAATAACTATAAATGTGTTAAATATTTATATGCAACAACTATATTTATGAGTTTTCATGTTATATATTGCATTTAACATGGCATTTACTTCTTTTATAGTTCATGACATTTAAAAAAAATGTTACTCCTCTGAGGACAGAGCGTTTTGGGGAAAGAGTGAGATTTGCTGGGAACTTGGACAAAAATGACCTGTCTATCACAATCTCAGATGTGCAGCCCAGTGATAACGGAACCTACTATTGTTATGTGCGCAACCCCCCTGACCGCATAGAGGGACGTGGAAAAACAGAGCTTTTGGTAGTAACTGAATGTAAGTATTCATTAAACCTTTAACACTAAAAATGTCCTTCATCTTATCAAACCTTTAATTTGCTGTTTTTTTCTATATAGTGCCTCCTCCTGGGGACTCGACAATAGCAGTGGCAATCGGAGCATCTATAGGGGGATTGCTGGCTTTGGTTATCCTGTCCATGGTAGTTGTAAAGTGTATTCGCAGCCACAAGAAACAGGAGCTAATTTCTGATGAACAGAAAATGGAAGAGGAAGGAAAAACAGACGGTGAAGGGGGCACAGAAGAAGGGACCAAGTTAGAATATTTTTTGCTCTTCTCATTTTCATTTGTTTACAAACATACTTTTTATGATAAATTAGTTGTCTTTCAAGTGAAGCTAATGAAAATAATAGGTTTTTTTAAACAAACGAAGAAGACTTTTACCTGACCCATCAGTAAAACTATGGTAGCCACTACATTTGCTTAGGTGTTATGTTTTAATTTTGTTTTTGTTTAATAATTTCATTATTATTTCATTTTCATTATTATGTACCTACCAATGTTACATGGATATGGATATTGTAAACACAGGTTACAAAGGTTATTTATATAAATTAAAAGCACAGAGTACTAGGTATTATTTTAACACTAACACTAACAGAATATATATTCTTTTTCTTTCCTTTGAACAGGCAACTCTAACCTGGCTATTTGATCCTTGGAAATGTCTGGTGGAGCCTATTACCTGCAGGTAAAACTGACTAACAGAGACATTTGATGATGTCTATTCAACATTCAATGCTGTGAAATACCTTTACTTTTATTATATTCTCTAAGCAACACATGACTATTAAACATACAATGTAGAAGTATTTTGATAGTTTAAATGACATTATATGCTTTACAATTTTTAGATTTTAATCTGTTTTTGCCTTCCACAGAACTTCTTCAGCCAGTATTTTTGTGACCAAGGGATGCTCCAAGAATCCCTTGTCCATAGTAAACAGTTCTCTGATAAACAGTCACTGCCATCAAGTCATACATTCCATGTGAGCAGAGTGAAAAATCTAAATCAGGTTTACACAATTAAGATGTAGATTTTGTATTTTAAATTGCGATTATATTAATATTTCTATAAAAACAGAAATTTTGGAACATTTTGTTTTTGGGTCATTCAACTACTGCCAAATTTGTTACTAGGGACCCTTCTATTACTTATTACAGCTGTTACTGCCAAAATTTATAATCTTTACTCTGTGTTGGTGTTCATGTAGGGGTATGTGTGTTCTTGAACTATTGATGGGGGGAAGTTGTATTTACACATTCAGTGATGCATTGACATTCCAATTGAGTATACTAAGGTTTGGACAGCCCTGCATAAATTCTCTTTTTAAGTTTTGATAAATTAACACATTCCCTTTAGAAACGTCATGCCATTTTCTGCAAATAGTTCTAAATGACATTTAGTATTTTTTTATTAAGTAGTAAATTAAAAAGTTATTTTTTTTGTCATTTGTATTAAAGGTTAAGCTTGTTGTTAAAGTTAAACATCCCTCCACACAAGTTTGTGTCTGACCACTTTTGTTCATGGCTAAATAGTATATTAAATATATATTTATGCTGTGTTTTGGCCATTTTACACAACATTTTGGAACATAGGTGTAAAATGCGAAACTGTTATTGTTTTTACTAGCAGCAGTCAGATGTCAGTCTGTACACTTAAAACTTTAACCATAACCCGGCTTTATTAGCCACAATAAAGAAAAATTAAAGCTGTAATTTAAGCACAATTAACAACAGCATTTTAATAGCCACACATAAAATGGTGCATAAGTATTTACATGCTTTCTGATTACTATTTTCATATGTGAATTTTAAGAAAGTGCTGGCATACAGCGAATGATTGGCGACCCTTAGTGTATGTCTATGGATAAAATAGCAGGTGGGAGTAGAAAGACATTAACAACAATGAATATGTTGAGCATCATCACAAATTTCGCTTGAACTACTGCACAGTTCATCATGAAGTGGTCACCTCCAAAACAATTTTTAAAGATCTGTAGTATGTCTGGTGGAATAAGAGTAGCCACGATGAGATTCATTTAAGCTGGAATAATGTAAAGCAAGACTAAGAAATAAGTGGTGGTGGTGGTGGGGGGCGTTTTGTGAATAAAGGATCACAGTCCTTTTTACAAGACAGATGTTTGTGAAATACAGCACAGTAATGCTGTCTGTAGTTTTTGACCAAAGCATGTCACAAACATATCAATAAGACACCATATAACAGTGTTACCTAAAAAAATAAGGTGTGTACACCTAAAAAATAGGTGTAATATTTTAATATAAATTATTATTTTAAATTACTCATTAAATGTTCCTACCAAGAGTAAATTTGTAAACCAATGGATCTTGATCACACCCACTAATGTAAAATATTTTTGCTAGCTGTATTTATTTACATGCATATAAAAAACAGTTGAAAACAACAAAACTTTTGTATACACAAGACAAAGTATACAATTATATCAATGTTTGATCTACAGTGTTATGCCAAATAATGCATTGTCATTAATAATGATAAAGAAGAAGTAAACACTGACTATGTAGCTAAAAGATAATGGACAACATTTTACCCAAACTCTAATGCACAATAACTGTTTCATAACATATTATGCTAAGATCATTGTTGTAGCTAAACTTTAAACACTTTAATGAATCAGTTGGCAAAAGCTTTCAGTTAAAAATCTTCTGATTTGTAAATTGATCATTTCATCATAAAGTCACTTTTAAAGGGCCTTGCTTCATATTATTCATTCATTCATTCATTATCTCCCGCTTATCCTCTATTAGGGTCGCGGTGGGGCTCCCCATGCCCATCCAGGGGAGAACGTCTCGGGCGCTGGGCAGATAGACCCAGGACAGGGCGCCAATCCATCGCACACACTCACTCACACAGACACACTCTAAATGGGGCAATTTTTTGAGAATTCAATTAACTTGATCCATGTTTTTGAACCGGGAATCCCTAGTGCTGAGAGGCGAACGTGCTAACCACTAAGCCACCGTGCCGCCCTGCTTCATATTATATAATTAAATATCATTGGATCAACTTGCATGCATAGTTTGTTTAAAATCTATTCAGAAATCCTTCATAATATTTATGTCAGGAGACTGTGAGTTTGGATTTTTCAGTAGTCCAAAATGGACTCTGAGACTTTTTTTAGATTGGACTATACCTCTCACATATTTAAAATTTGTTATCATGGTTTGAACTTTGCTTATTTTACTTTGCGGACACCATTTTCTACTACATCTTAACAATATTGCCAATTATTACTGCCAATTTCTTAATAGGTATTTTAAATAAATTGCACTGTAAAAGTGACAGGCCGAAAGAACATCATGTATTTTCCTGTAAGCATTGTTAGCTGTTGGACTTTAGACAATTGCATAAAGGTTACATAATGTGCTAGTTAAGGTCTTAGACCTTTTATATGTAACACTTTGAGAATTTGCTTAGGGAATTTAAGACTTATCACAGGGCATATTACTGTAGACACACACACACACACACACACACACAGGAAAGAAAATAAACATAACAAAAATGATAACACAAACAACGCACTGACCAGGAGCTAACTCACTAACTCAGAGAATACGAAGATGCAGCACTTAATGTTATTTAACTTACTTAAAAATATATATGCCACTGAATAATAAAATGTATTTTAAAAAAATGTATCTTACATTTCACTATTAGCACAAATACAAACATTCTCATTTTAGCGGAAATCTAAGCAGAAAATTTAGATTTTAAGGCATATGTATATTTAATAAAAAAACAAACAAATATTGCTAGTTCTTGTTACCAACTGTAGGCTTTCCATTTCTGTATTATGTGAAAAATTGTGCACCTGTTTATGACAATAGCGTGCATATTACAAAAGGTAGATTACACTCCAAAGCCATTTTAATTAAGCATCAATGGTCTTTTAAAAGTAAATTACTACCATTTGTTTTATTTTTACAACACGTTTGTGTTTTTTGTTGAAGCTGACTTCAACATTGGTTATTGTCTGTTAAATTTCTAAAAAAAAGTATCAAAATTAAAGATTGAGATAAATAAACATCAAATTAAAATAGTTTAGGTTAAATCATTAAAAAATATTGTTATTTTTATCACTGGTTTATCACACATTTTATTGCTCTACATGTTATGATATGTCTGCATATTGCTGACTTAAGCTTATGTTGGTCATTGTTGTTGTGCTAAACAAGTTAAAAAAACTGCATGTGTCTGCAATTAAAAAAAGAGCACGAGCGTGTTATGTGAAGTAGCACTTTATTAAAAATAACTAAACAGAAGTCTCTGCAATACAAAACAGCAGCAGGTAAAACAAAATAACAAGCAACAGGCAGGTGAGTGGAGTTGTAGGGAATTGGAACAGGTCGGTGCAGACAAGTCAGCCAGGCAGATGCTATTTCTGGAAATGCATAAATTGATAGTAACAGAGTAAACAGTGATAGCTACATACAGCAATCCAATGCAAAGAAGGAATAAGCAAAGGGCTATAAATAAAAAAGGACAGGGGTGGAGTAACAAAGGGCAAACTAGGTCTAGGTGCTAGAACTAGAATTAGAACGTGCAAAAGCAAATAATGAGCTGGTGAAATTTAAGAGGGTGAAGTATAACAGCATGGTGTAATAATAGGGCCAAAATTAATTTTGTAAGAATAAAATTAAGCATTATATGCCTGACTCATTTGGTTATAACACAACAAAAGTTTAAATATTCATCCTAAAAACTGCATTTATTCTATGTGACCTACATAAACATTTTAATTTGTTGTATAGTTTTTTTATTTATATTGTAAACTATATTCACAGGGGCAACCAAAGATTTTGGTGTCTTTATTTTTGTAATAAAATAGCTGTTTGTAATTGTTCTAAAAACAACACAGAGTAAAAATGATACATTCCAACAATACACAATGCACTTTTTACCTCAATCGAAAGCTTTTTGATGTTTTCACCAAAATTATGGCAGAATTAAATTAACAGTATGATACTTGACCACTTTCAGAAATAGAATAAGAAAGCAGAGTCGCATCCAATGTTTGTTTGTAACTGGGCTGTCTTTCAAGCATAGTGAGTGCATACTGTGATGTCAAGATTTTGTCAGAAATATCATAAGCAGTGTTTATGGTCATTATCTTGTTGGAACACCAAGTTGCCTCCAAGATTGAAGTTGTGACAACAGCTTTAAAGAACATTTTCCTGAATTAATGATCTTGTAACATATGTATGTGTACATGTAGGTATGTATAATCAGGAATATCATTATGACCACCATCCTAATATTGACCTTGTTCTCCTTCTCTTCTCTACCAAAACAGCCATTCATTCCATTAGATCCTTGAAGTGTATGTATATATATATATATATATATATATATATATATATATATATATATATATATATATATATATCAATTGGATCCTTGAAGTATATATAAGTCTATGGTTTATGGCACCAAAATTTTAGAAGCAGCTTCTTTTAATTCTATTGCGAGGTGCGTCCTCCATGTATTGGTCATGACAGGCACCCTTTGCAGCCCCATATACAACAAACTGTGAAGCACTGTGTGATGCAATGTGTATTCTTACTCAATAAATTAAACCACAATAACTTGTCCATATGTCAAGCTTTTGCAGCCCCCGTACATCAATGAGCTACATTTAAATAGATAGTGTCCACTGCAGACCAACAACACAAGAGCTGAAGTTTTGTTATTTACCTCACTTGTCAGTGGTCATAATGTTTTGCCTGGTTGGTGTACATGTACCCACATGCACTTTATTGGTATACCCACTTAAGACATATATTGGTACACTGCAAAGTTTTTGAAGTCATATGTGCCTGGGAACAAGGCAATGTTGTTGTACAAGGTATAGAATATAATGCAAATGGATTTCACATATATGTTGTTGTTATATGTCAAATTTGTTTTCACTAAGCATGTAAGCTAGTTTTAGCATGATTACATTTTTCCTTGTTTCAAGTATGCTCATTTATTGCATTGATCGAAAATCCATGTTGTCAAAACATAGTTGGGATTAAGTTAGGGGGAAAATATGAAATATGTCAAATGAGAGTAATAAACTGCATGGCTTGTCAATTTTCTTTCTCTATTGCTTTGTCTTAGACATGGTAACAATTAGTAATATGAATGTTATGCTGTATATTTTGTATTTATATCATATGAGATTATATTTAAGGTGTATTGTATAGTCCTGAATAAATTTATCTTATTAACATGTACAATGGAACCTTTTATTGTTATTTTAATAATATATGCTAAGCATATGGAGGACTCTGTCATCTTTACACTAGTAGTAATGTAATAACAATGCCGATCTGGAGCAGTTACTATATCTGGGGCCAGCATTATTAAATAGGCCAGGCAAGGAACAGTTATAAGAGGGGTCAGAGGGGCAAAGATATTGCAGAATGAAAAACTGACACTTTGCACATGAGGTTATTATACTTGTAAATTCCAAAAAGTATGAACAATTACATATATATTAAGGTAAATATTGCTTATTTAAATTAGAAATTGACAGAGAAAACAGAGTATCAATATCTGCTGTAGTATAAAGCAGCATAGTTGTAGAATAATACATATTCATTCATTTTCTATGCTGCTTGTCCCAGTTAGGATTAGGGGAAGGTGCTTGCTAACCCATATCTTACTGGGTTAAGGCAATAATAATATGTGATAAAATTAATATAAATATTTGCCAATGTTATTTACACTGAATATTTTACTTTTTACTATGTTTGAAGAAATGTGCTGAAAGATTTCTTAACCAAAGGTATAAAGTTAAAGACAGTATATAATCACATTGATATACATTTTCCCCAGTTTTAATTTACTTTAAATATTTTACTTTTTACTACTTTGCTATTTGCAAAAAAATGCTAAGTTAATCTAACTCAGTTAACAATTTGTTTATAATTACGTGTATATTTACGATTATCCATCTATCCATTCTTCCGCTTTATCCTCTATTAGAGACACAGGGGGGTTTCCCATGCCAATCCAGGGGAGAACGTCTCGGGCACTGGACAGATACACCCAGAACGGGGCGCCAGTCCATCGATGGGCACACACTCACTCACACAAACACACTCTATATGGGGCAATTTGGAGAATTCAATTGACTTGATCCATGTTTTTGGACTGTGGGAGGAAACCGGAGAACCCGGAAGAAACCCACGTGGACACGGGGAGAACATGAATACTTCACCCAGCCACCGTGCCCCCCTATTTATGATTAATTATTCCAAAATATATTATTTACATTAAGTGTATTATTTGAACTACAATATCAACAAGAAAAACTCTGGATGGTAATGATTTGCTGCCTGTACTACATGGGTTTCCATTACATAGTCTATCATAAGCAGGCAACATTGGCCTTCAGACAAAATAACTCAGGGTAAGGTTTCATCCACATGATCTATGAGCTCACATATCTAAATACAAGTCAGCAAATTTCTCTGTGGGTGTTGGGTGTAAAGCTATGTGGGTTTCTTATTTATTGCTCTCGGCTGCTGATACATTTATATATATGTTATTATGTGAATTTATTATTATCATTTGACAATAATTTATTTATCAATTAAACATTTGTTATAAATGTGTCACTTAAGATGTCTTTTCAAGCTATTTATTATTTACAGGACCCTTCTAATTTTTAATAAAATTAAGGTATGACTATAACTTATTAAGAAGCAGGAATAAGATACTAATGTGTACAAATAAGTTATTAAAGCAAAAATTAAATTAACACATGCTATTCTAAAATACATTCATAAATCAATTAAAAATTGTATACATGATATTAATGTAAAAGCTAGGCTTTTTGTTTGTGGCCAATCATAAGGTATTTGCCCATAGAGCAGTAAAATTTTGACATTTTCCTGAATATTTTCAATAAATATACTGAAAAAAAACAAAGCAAAAAAAAGTATACACTGATGGTAATGAAACATGTTGTAAATTATAAATCGCAACCACAATGTGATACTAAATGTCTAACTGTTTTATTTTTCCCCTGTCTACAATAAAATTAGTCTTGAGCATTTTCAGACTTTTGCCACTGACACACTTATAAACCTCATCTAATTATGGATGCAAGGAGTAAATGTAAGGAAAGCAAAAGTATATTTGTATAGACGTAAATACAGAAGTGATGACAGATTTCATTTTTTAAAAGTTTATGGAGTGTAAGCACACAATTTTTTTTACATTCTTTACCAGTTATTCAATATTTAAAAATATTAAATAACCTGCCTTTTCATGATCATGTATCTAATTTAATCTGATGGAACATACACTATAAATATAAATAAATATGATTAGAAAGGTTGTTACTGAAACATTGTAATCAATCCTGAAACAGTGACCTGTAAGAATATCATGTCAGCTCATCTAAATAAGTTTTTGGTTGCTACACTGTTTACTGTGCATCATTAGCCAAAATTAATTCTACACTTGTATGTTGAACAGGAAACATGACGCTCCCATCCTGCAGCTGTTTGGGTCATACACAGATTTCATAGAATAAACATAATTTAAATAATTCATTTATAAAAATCTCAAATGATCATAAAAAATAAAAGGCACATTTTATTTGTCTGATTTTACATAAAAAAAACGGTTTAAATGTAATGTACAGTTGATTTAAAGCCTATATAAATATAAAAAATTGTTAAATATGTAAATTCAATTATTTATAGTTTTTTAAATATAGTTTATGATAAACATTGCTGTATGTTGTGTGACAGACCAGAAAGTCATTAAGAGAGACGTAAATACCACACATAAAAGAATAACAGTTCTATGACATTATGAGGAAATTAAACAATTAATATAAAAGATTTAAAGGCTTAGCACGATACAACACTACAGGAGTGGTCTGTAAAATGTCAGTATCTAAGCCGAGAGAGTTTATGGGCCTCTTGATATGTGATCAGGCTAAAAGACACCCACTTCCACCCCCCATGCCACTGCAGCAGCTCTCAGTTGTTTACTGCAGTTACAGAGGCATGGTTGCTGCACTCATCGTTCCTTTACCTTCAGTGCTCCATACTCACACATGCAGGCTCACTAAATAAAATAACTAAAAATATGTTACTGAGTTTAACAAACCGGTAATGACATTGTGTTATGCAGCTGTTACAGCTTCTGATTGATCACAGTCTGTTGTTCTCTTCACTATCAGGAAGCATTTCATGGTCAGTGGTCTACTGTCAGTAAGTGTACGCACTTTTTTTTACACTCTCTCTCATTCTTGATACTCACTTAGTGCAGAGATCTCATATGCACCCCCCACTTACCACATCTATCTGCAAAAAAGGAGAGAGAAGAAGCCATACATTGCAGGACATATCCTGCTGAACAGTCCCCACTCACCCCTCCCTTTTTCTTTTCTGCACTCCTCTCCACTCTGCTCTCAAACCTAGCTTGCCGTTTTTCCTCTTTTAATCATCCCACTCAAGGACTCGCTATTTCTAAGGACAGACACTGTACACGTTACAGGACTTAAACGTGGACGGGAAGGCAGAGTGTGACAGGAAAAAAGATTTATTGGCAAACGTGTACAGAGAAAAGAGGACATGGAAGTGTGGAGGCACCAAGGATTATTCTTGCAGAGGTGCATTAGGTCTGGCGATTTTGTCCGTAGCAGCATAGTCATCACTCTTCTGATTGGTAAGCTTACAGGGTTGACTTTCTTATTCATATAACTCTTTTATATATGTATATATAGCTTCTGTTCTGTATTTTACCCAATGTTATGTACTGTCCTTAATTTTACCCTTGTCCTTTGCATTAGAGCTGAACTCTAAGATTTCTGTACTGTTTGCAAGAATCGTGTTTTCTAAAAACTATAAGAACATGCATGTGTACTTGTTGCTATATAAGATTAATATAGTTTTTTCAGATTAGTATTAATTAATGATTAGCACAGACATCACCTGTCCCAAGAAAACTGAAACAAGCGCACGCACGAGCGAATGTACACACAAAGCGCACACACACACACACACACACACACACACACACACACACACACACACTTAAGATTTTTATATAAAATTTCCTAATTATTATTATTATTATTATTATTATTATTATTATTATCATTATCATTATCATTATTATTACTGACTTACTTATTTACTTATTTATATATATATATATTTTTTTCTTATTACAGCTTTGGCAATAATATTTTACACACAGTCATGCTAAAGAAGCTAAAGAAATATTAATTGCAGGAATAATGGCATTTATGAATATAAACAATACAAAATCTTTTCAAAATTAAATTTCAGCTAAACTAAACAAAGCATTATTTTAAAGTAAATTTCTCAGACACTTAATCACATATGTGGTGATGTGTTAAAATGTTAACAGGGCTTTCTCAATACTTATTATTGATGAGTTGATCGTTATTTTGCTAAAAGGACCCCACCTATAACAATTGCCAAAAATCGGTGTTGCTACAAGATGAGCTGTATGTCACTGAAGGAAAAGGCTTTAAATTGTTGTGCGCCAGCCTTCTTTTCTGACTGTACTGCACATGTGAACAAAAAATGTGAACCCACTACTACTTGGCATTTGGGCTTGCCAAACAGTTGCAGCTAGTTACAAGAGTACACCTGCAAAAAACAGCATTTTGATATGATGCCACCGGCCCCTTAACCACTACCATGATATTCTGTGGTACATCATCTATCTGCTTCTATTACTATTTTTTTGGAGTATTAAATTGTTGCCAGTAAATGCCAAAAACTCATGTATGTGCTAGCCAGTACCTCCTTAATTTACTCTGTGGTGAGTGCAGAGGTTTTTAAAAATTAACACTTCTCACCATTGCTTTACGGCCCTTTAAACCTTCTACCATGCCACATGATTTGTGCCACAGTTCATATTTACCCGTTTGTGGTGTGTTGAGTCCATACCCTGTTCTCTTTCTTTCTCTGTCTCTCACTGAGAGTTCCTCTCTTCCTCTTTACTCTCCTGCACAGACACAGTTAGCAGAATACATTGCAGGTGAGTCATTTACCTCCCTTGTTTACTTGGCTCTGCCTCCTATTTAGAAACTGATGTCTTATTAGCTGATTAGCACTGCTGCTGTAAGACTACAGTTACAAACAAAAAAGTGTTCACAAGAAAATTAAATGACAATTGTATTTTAATTTAATTTATTGAACACACCCAGTCTTTACATTAAGCTTAACTAAGATATACACTAAACTCTAGACCAAAATTGTTTGCAGTTTTTTTATACCCACAATCATTCATTTTTGTTTTTTTTGTTAAATGATGATGTGCGTGTCTGTGTAATTGTTAATTAGAAAAACATCTTTAAGACATTTTGAAATATGGTATATAGGATCAGGTTATTTTAAAGCAGGTAAAAGAAGTAAAAAAAAAAAATCAATTGTCTAATTCTGTAGACACACAGGTTAGACAGACAGTGTCTTTACCCCCTAAAATAGTTAATTAATAAATATATTAAATATTTTCAAATTCCAAGTATGGTTGTAACAAAAAAGGCAAGACTAAATCTTTTATGCTGAAAAATACTGAATATAAAAACCAGCAATTGATATAGGTCATAACTCATAACTCCTAATATCAGATGATGTTAAACTTGATTAACTTGATAATATTAGAAGTCAACAACATTTTAAGTAATATATCTGTTAAAGCCTTACTTCAAACTATTGACTTAACAAAAAGCAACCCAGTCTGCCAATGTAATGTACTGTGTACTGTTTACCCCTACTCTTGTGTAGACGTGTTGGAATGTGGAGTGGGTGAAGTCACTGGCCTGTCATTTTATATAATAGGATTCTTAAAGCAAAAGAGTAAACTGAAATGTGAGATTTCATTCAATTAATAAGTAAAAAATTCACGTAGTCATAACAAGAACAACATTATAAATTGGATTAAAGGTTGATATCGGTACTTAAACTAATGGTTAGTGACAAAACAGGTACATGTACTAATTCATATGCAAATATACAAATGTTGCAAGATAGGCCTATTTAGATGTACTACAAATTAATACAAAATATGAAAAAAGTTTGACGCCCTGTCCTGGGTGTATCTGCCCAGCGCCCGAAATGTTCTCCCCTTGATGGGCATGGGGAACCCCAACACGACCATAATATAGGATAAAGCGGAAGATATTGAATGAATGAATACAAAAAAAATATGTAAAAAATATAACTAGAAACTATGTACATATCTAAAGCATGTCTTTAATCTTTGTTCATAAGACCTTTTTCTTGAACATTTTAAAACAACAAATTTATAAAACTAACAGGACATGAAGTTTAAATCAAATTTTGTCTAACAAAAGACTAAGCATCAACTGAAAAAAAGCAATGCAAATATGATTATTTGGCTAATACAATCAAACTTAAAATTAAAGCTCTAGCTGCAACATTTTGAGCTAGTTGAGGTGTTTGCCCTGATTTATTAGACATTTACATTTATGCAATATAATAATATAACCCAGGCGGCACGGTGGCTTAGTGGTTAGCATGTTTGCCTCTCAGCACTAGGGATTACCAGTTCGAATCCCCATCTGGGTGGAGTTTCCATGTTCTTCCTGTGTCCGCGTGGGTTTCCTCCGGGTTCTCTGGTTTCCTCCCACAGTCCAAAAACATGGATCAAGTCAATTGAGTTCTCCAAATTGCCACATAAAGAGAGTGTCTGTGTGAGTAAGTGTGTGCCCAGTGATAGATTGGCGCCCTGTCCTGGGTGTATCTTCCCAGCGCCCGAAACGTTCTCCCCTGGATGGGCATGGGGAACCCCGCCACAACTCTAATATAGGATAAAGCGGAAGATAATGGATAGATGGATAATATAACCCTGGTTTTCTACAAACATGATTTAGTTTCTCTGCATCTTTAAAGTAATGAACTCAATTGACTTGATCCATGTTTTTGGACTGTGGGAGGAAACCGGAGAACCCGGAGGAAACCCACGCAGACACAGGGAGAACATGGAGAACTCCACCCAGATGGGGATTCGAACCAGGAATCCCTAGTGCTGAGAGGCGAACGTGCTAACCACTAAGCCACTGTGCCACCCTAAAAATCTAATTTATATATTTTAATTAATCCTTAATTTACATTTGCAAGAGCATTATAATCATGATAAAGGCTAGTTTTTTATATAAACGTTAAAATTTGTGCTACATTAAAACAATTACATATGTAAATTGCAATACAGAAGTTGTAGCAAATGTCAGCATAAATTATTATGTCTGGACACACTTTACAGTAAGCCACACCACACCATAACATGACTTCCTGTTCCATTATTAGAGCACACGGGAATTGTTAACATAAACACTCTGAGCTGAAGAAAATGTATATACAAATAATGCATACCTAGCTGTGGTTTTCCTATAATACAGTGCCTTGGAAAAGTATTCACCCCCTTGGATTTTTCCCTATTTTACTACATTACAACCTGTATGTATTTTTTTTTTGTAATCTGAATTGAATGTGATGCATCTGCTCAAAATAGTCTACGTTTTAGAAGTGAAATGAGAAAAAAATATATGTATATACAGAATATGAAAATAAAAAACTGAAAATTGGCATGTGCATATGTATTCACCCCCTTTGTTATGAAGCCCCTAAAAAAGTTCTGGTGCAACCAATTACCTTCAGAAGTCACATGCTTAGTGAAATGAAGGCCACCTGTGTGCAATTTGAGTGTCACATGATTTGTCAGTATATACACACCTTTTCTGAAAGGTCCCAGAGGATGCAACACCATTAAGCTAACCAAACAACACAATGAAGACCAAGGAGCTCTCCAAGTAAGTCAGGGATAAAGTTGTTGAGAAGTATAAGTCAGGGTTGGGTTATAAAAAAATATCTAAATCTCTGATGATCCCCCTGAGCACCATCAAATCCATCATCATCAAATGGAAAAAACATGGTACCACAACAAACCTTCCAAGAGAGGGCCGCCCAGCAAAACTCTCAGCCCGGTCAAGGAGGGCATTAATCAGAGAGGCAGCACAGAGACCAAAGGTAACCCTGAAGGAGCTGCAGAGTTCCCAAGCAGAGACTAAAGTATCTGTCCATATGAACACAATAAGCCGTACACTCCATAGAGCTGGGCTTTATGGATGAGTGGCCAGAAAAAAACCTTTACTTACAGGCAAAAATAGGAACGCTCGTTTCGAGTTTGCAAAAAGGAATGTGGGAAACAAACTGTATGGAGGAAGGTATTGTGGTCAATTGAACATTTTGGCCACCAAGGAAAACGCTATGTCTGGCGCAAACCCAACACATCTCATCACCCCAAGAGCGCCATCCCCACAGTGAAACATGGTGGTGGAAGCATCATGCTGTGGGGATGTTTCTTAGCAGCAGGGACTGGAAAACTGGTCCGAGTGGAGGGGAAGATGGATGGTGCTAAATACAGGGATATTCTTGAAGAAAACCTGTTTACGTCTGTCAGTGATCTGAGATTAGGGTGGAGATTTACCTTCCAACAGGACAATGACCCAAAGCATACTGCTAAATCAACACTTGAGTGGTTTAAGAGGAAACGTGTAAACATATTGGAATGGTCTAGTCAAAGCCCAGACCTTAATCCAATTGAGAATCTGTGGTCAGACTTGAAGATTGCTGTTCACCAATGGAAACCATCTAACTTGAAGGTGCTGGAGCATTTTTGCCATAAGGAATGGGCAAAAATTCCAGTGGCAATATGTGGCAAGCTCATAGAGACTTATCCAAAGCGACTTGCAGCTGTAATTGCTGCAAAATGTGGCTCTACAAAGTACTGACTTACGGGGGTGAATAGTTATGCACACTGATGTTTTCAGTTATTTTGTCATATTTGTTGTTTGCTTCACAATAAAAAAAAAGTTAAATGTTGAAAGTTGTAGGCATGGTCTGTAAATTAAATGATGCAGACCTTCAAATATTCCCTTTGAATTCCAGGTTGTGGGGTAAGAAAATGTGAAAAATGTAAATGGGGGTAAATACTTTCGCAAGGCACTGTATATGCTAAAGCACTTATTTCAAAGTGCTCAGACACTTTGAAATAAGTGCTAAAGCACTTACAAATATTTCAAAGTTTTTGACACCCACCACATTTGTTTCTGAATTAAAGGATGTGATGGAAATTCACTTATTTTAATGAAATCTGTGTCATTTAGATATCAGATATACACCAGATATTAGGTTTTTTGCTATTAATGTTGTACATCAGTGCTTCGGCAATCATATGGCAATGGGTGGGGCTACTGAAGTGATTTGATTTGAACTCATTTGAGGCAAGAGACATGGAAGTTGGGGTTAATGCACATTGCCCTTTGCACACTGTAGGAGAAGCTCATATGAAACCAGATTGAATTAGTAAATGGCTTTAAATAGTCCTATATGCCAAGGAGTCTGTTTCTTGTACTCCTTACTAAAGAAGCAACCCATTGGCCCTAATGAAATATGGGACCTGTGGACCAATATGCAATGAGTTTAAAGGACCTACCAGTGTCATGGAGTGTGCTCCATCCTTAAGCCAGACTCAGAAACCTTCTTAACTCACTGAATTAAGTGCTTGGATGTTGGAGCATTCATGGCATTCTGCTTCATAAACATTGGGAGGAATAAGCAACCAAATGGGAACCAATGGGAATTTTTTTCTGCAAAAGGTGTGTAGAATAGGAAAATGACTTGGTAGATGACAAGCACTGGCCTGAGAAAGCAGTGGCAGAAAAACTGACAAAAGTTCTCTTGAGAAATGGCTTGAAATTTGTTTGTCACAGTCTAATGCACTGTTAGGATGGACCCATTCTGATTGTGTATTGGAATAAACAAGATGGTTTGCTTAATAGATAACATGGACACGTTAAAAAAACAACCTGTCCATGGATCCTTAACTGTGACCTGCAAGCCACTGCTTTAATCTTCCACGAGAGAGGTGTTAGAACTTTCATTTTTTTAATGATAGATTCAGCTGGAGGATTGGCACTTGAAAGATTCCACAATTTGGAGAAATGCCAAGTTACTATGCCAAGTTCTAGTCATCTGTCCAAGATTTTAATGGATGTTTGGTAGCCAATGCATTAATTTTTAAGTAAATTTGAAGTGCAAGGTTGTCTATTTTATATTTTCTCTTCACATATCTACGTTAATAAAATAAGGTGCATGGGAAAAGAGTGAAAAAGGAAAGAGAGTAACAAAGCACTGTGACAGGATGCCCCCCACTACCACATCAGCTGCATTAATCTTAACGATAAAAGGGGGTCTGGATCCAGCAGATAAAAAATAGGTTGATGGTGTAAGTCCTTTTTTTAGAGTCGAAGGTACTTGTTGACTATGGGTTTACTTTAATGAGCCATTGGATTTTTTGAAGCTTTTAAAGAAGCTGCCAGTACAATGAATTTAGGGACAAATTAGTGAAAGTTGGTGAAACCCAGGAATCACTAAGCTAGGCGCATTCAGGAATGGCTGATATAGAATTTGCAACTGGAGACAATGAAATTGTTAAGGCCTCTGTGATCCATGCAAGGCCACAAGCACTAGTCTCTCTTCCTAATAAAAAGACGTCAGCCTCTGCTGATGAGGAGTAGATGGATAAATGTAACTTGGTAACATGAACTTAAATGAAATTCAGATCATAGCTATCCAAGCTTCGGACCATAGCATCTTAATGCTGACTCTGCTTAATTTTAATACAACAATCAAGATATACTCCAACTTTACTCTACTCTAATAGCTGCTTTTAACCAGTAAATTGAGTAAAGTGTAAAATGGTGGTGTAATGTAATTCCTTCAGATCAAAATTCTGACTTCTGAAAGTCTTAAGTGAGGAGAGAATGAACTAAATTGTAATTTGAGACACTTCTTTTTTTACATTGCTTAGACTGTGGAAGTGGCATTTTAGTTGGTTTGAATTATGCATTGTAATACTGTTGACCCCCTAACATGTTCATAAAGAGACATGGACAGTGTCCACCCCGTGACCTTAAAAATTGGCAGAATGCACCATGAAACACTCAGGTCAAGGCTCTAAATTATGTGTATTCCTCTGCAATCTGGCTTTTCAACCATTGCAATCTTTATTAGCAACCATGCTATATTTAACAAAATACACAGTCCACTAAATTACATTATCACGTAAGATAATTACATTATCATTTAAGGACAGATGAACATCAATATTTCTAGTAACATTTTATTTCACTTTGATTACTTACATTAATGAAAGTTAATAAATATCTTCTATGTCAAAAGTAAAAGTTATGTTTTTATTTTTTATCACATGATTTTTTACAGATATTAAAGAAGCCTGCTATGTTCTAAATTGTGTTCACTTCTATATATATCATAAATTATATAGAAAAAACACCTTGTATATAATATGCATGTAAATTTCCATCCAAGTTCAAGTTCAAGTTATTTATTTATATAGCGCTTTTTACAACAGTAAACATCCATTCATTATCTTCCAATTTATCCTCTATTAGGGTCGCGGGGGGGGGGGGTCCCCATGCCCATAAGGGGAGAACATCATGGGCGCTGGGCAAATACACCCAGGACAGGGCGCCAAACTTTTTTTATCTCTATCCCTGGGCACACATCACTCACACAGACATAATAACTAAGTGTAAGTGTGGAAAAAAATATGCATTTCTACAGAAATCTTTAGTTTCCCTCTGTAGTTGTGACAGAAAATACTGCAGTGTTTGCAGTGATATTATTCATTGACTTTTAATGCTTATCTGATTTGGAGTCACTGGCATTGCCTCAGTCTATTTAGTGCTTATCGGGTGAAAGGCAACGAAACAGCCTAGACAGGTCAACAGCCCATTATATAATATAAATATATTCATTCATTCATTTATTATCTTCCGCTTATCCTCTATTAGGGTCGCGGTGGGGTTCCCCATGCCCATCCAGGGGAGAACGTGTCGGGCGCTGGGCAGATAAACCCAGGACAGTGCGCCAATCCATCGCTGGGCACACACTCACTCACACAGACACACTCTATATGGGGCAATTTTGAGAATTCAATTGACTTGATCCATGTTTTTGGACTGTGGGAGGAAACCCACGCAGACACAGGGAGAACATGGAAACTCCATCTAGATGGGGATTCGAACCGGGAATCCCTAGCGCTGAGAGGCGAACGTGCTAACCACTAAGCCACCGTGCCGCCTAATATAAATATATAAATATATAATAATGTTAAGTTAGTAAAAATTAATTCATCTTCGGAAACCCTAAATTGTTCTTGGTTTTTTTTTTTTTAATAATGTTAAAAAAAAAAAAGTCAAATTCCGTGGTAATCATAGCAAAAGTGTGGATTTTTACAGATACATGTTACTTATATAGCGAGTATATAAACTTTAATATATATGTTTTACAGACGTTTTACTACCTCAAATGATCTAAGTTTTCAGATTTTTATCATTTTTTTCATAAAAGAGGCTTTTTAACACTTTATTCTACTTGCAAGTAAATGCTGAAAAACTCAAAAATAACTTAACTTTCAATAAGGTAAATAACTGGAATCTACATTTTCATAAGCTATGAAACTGAAATTGTAAGCTTTAAGGCAGAGGTGGTACTGTTGTTTTATTCATCCAATGATCATGAACTAGTCAAAGGTACTTCAGTTGGGCCATAGACAGCAACAAAAAATGTGTGGGTGACTAACATTAAATTAAAAGAAAATGACCGTATAACCAGTCACATCACACACAGTACACATTCAGTGTCAAGACTGGCAACATTCTCTGTAACCTTGTAATCTTTTAAATTCTACACAGGCACAGACAATGAACTAAAACAAGCCACAGGTATAATCCATTACAATGCTGGCTCAGCTTTTCATTTATAACTCATGTAATGAACAACGTAACTCACTTGTTTCTTAAAATTATGAATTACTGAAATGTTTTTAATTTTTTTCTAAAAACAATTTGAATGAAAACAACAAAATGCACACTCTACTATGTGGTTACGTTCAGATATGAACAGCAACTAATATATGTAACTATACTTTTTATATTTTTATTGTAAACACTGAATTCACTGAAGGTGCTCTGTGTGCTGCCACTAAACCAAAAAACTCTGCGCCGGGGAATCCGGGACGGCGACTTAAGACCACAGGGACCCAGCTCCTCTCCTCAGGACCGAAACCCTCCCAATCCACCAAGTACTGCACCTTGCCCCGGCGCTGGCGAGAGTCAAACAGAGAGGCAACTGAGTAAATGTTGGAATCATTCCCCTCTGCTGTCTCTCTATTGCTGTCTCTCTCCAATTGGCATATAGCGGACCTGGAACAAATGGTTTCAGAAGGGAGACATGAAATGTAGGGTGGACCCGTAGGTGGCGTGGGAGCTTGAGATGTACGGCGACTTCATTAACAATGGCCTCTACCTGGAATGGGCCCAAAAACCAGGGTAGGAGCTTACAAGTATCCCGACGACACCTGATATCACGGGTACTGAGCCAGACCATGTCACCCACCCTAAACCAAGGAGTGGCACCTCGCGTGCGATCCGCGAAGTGCTTGTACGTTCGTATCACCGCCTCTACCCGCTGGTGTACCTGGGACCATACCTCCTCGCTGCGCCGGGGCATCGGACTCCTCCCCATTCGAAGGTGCGGCTAATAACACAAAACACATTGGAATGGGGTAAGGCCGGCGAGTTCTGGGCGATTTCTGCCCAGGGGAGGAACCGCGACGAATCGAAGGGGTTGCAATGGGCGTAGATACGAAAGTACTTGTTGGTCTCTTGGTGAGACCGCTCACAGGGCCCATTGGTCTGGGGGTATAACCCCGAGGAGAGACTGACGGAGGACCCCAGCATCTCACAAAACGCCTTCCACACGGCTGAGGTAAACTGGGACCCTCTATCAGACAGGATAGCCTCCGGGATCCCAAACGAGGTGAACACCCTCGAGAATGAGAGTTCGGCCGTTTGAACGCCGAGGGCAGCCCCTTAAGGGGATAAAGCTTCAATGCCTGGGAGAAGCGATCAAGGACCGAGAGTATGGTGTTGTAACTATTGGAGGAGGGGAGACCGGTCACAGAGTCAATGGCGATGTGGGACCACGGCTTACCCGTCGGAAGCTCCCGGGGGGTCTTACAGGCGGCGCAGGTGCCGGATTGTATGTCAGCCTGCAAGGTCTCCCACCAGTATTTCCGCTGGATAAGCTGGAGGGTGCGCAAAACACCCGGGTGACCAGTGCTCAGAGAGGTATGGGCCCACGTAATGATCCGGGACTAGAAGGGAAGGGGGACGTACTTAACCCCCTCGGGACAATTTGGCGGAATAGTGAGGTTGCGCAATGCCTCCTGGATCTGGGTGTCCAGTTCCCACTCGATCCATCCCAGGAATCCTCAGAAACGGATGGGCCGTGTAACCGAGACAGCGTCCACAAAGTCCAATGGACGTGGCGGGCATTGAGGCATTGTGCACTTTTGACATACTCCAGATTTTTGTGGTCAGTTAAGATGAGAACCGGGTGAGGAGACCCCATGAGCCAGTGGACCACTCCTCCAAGGCTAGCTTAATAGCTAAAAACTCACGGTCCCCGATCCCATAGTTGCATTCAGCCGGAAGGAACTTACGGGAGAAATAACCGATCGGCCGCGCTTTGGCTAATCTCCCCGTGGACTGGGACAGGACGGCACCGGCCCCACTGCAAGATGCGTCCACCTCTACGATGAACTGGCACTCGGGGTCCGGATGGGCCAATACTGGTTTCGTAGTGAACTGTCTTTTAAGGGTGTTAAAGGCACGATCCGCCTCCGAGCTCCAGCACAACACAAAGGGGTTACCTCTAAGACTGAAGGTGAGTGGGAACGCAATCTTGCTAAAATCCTGGATGAGGCGTCGGTAGAAATTCGCAAAACCCAGAAAGCGTTGGAGATCCCGGGGTGAGGCCTGTGTTGGCCAGTCCAGGACTGACTGAACCTTGCTGGGGTCCATCTCAATCCCCTTAGGGGAGATGATAAATCCCAGAAATTAGATGAATTCGCAGTGGAAAACACACTTTTCCCCCTTAACGTACATCCCATTAGCTAAGAGACGGGATAGAACACGCCGAACTAGGGTGACATGGGAAGTCAGATCACCCGAAAATACCAGAACGTCGTCGAGGTACACGATAACCCCCTTGTGTAAAAACTCTCATCGTTAATGAAGGCCTGGAAGACCGCGGGGGCGTTCGTGAGGCCGAAGGGCCTCATGCGGTACTCTTAATGCCCCGAGGTGGTAATAAAAGCGGTCTTCCACTCGTCTCCCTTCCGAATGCGAACCAGATTGTACGCGTTCCGCAGGTCTAATTTGGTGCACACGCGCGCCCCGTAAAGCAGTTCAAGGTTGGCGGGAACCAACGGGAAGGCCTTATTAAGTTCCCGAAAATCGAAACAGGGCCGCAACACGCCCCCTTGCTTGGGAACGAAATAAGAACTTTGATGCGGCCGGGCAAATAAACCAGTTACGCAGGGCCTCCTCATTGTGGGAGTGCATGGCCCGCGTCTCAGCTACCAAGAGTGGGTAAGGGCGCGCATGTGGTAATTTGGCCTCCGGCACCAAGTCAATAGCGCAGTCGTAGTGACGATTAGAAGGGAGCGTATTGGCACGGTGCTTACAAAATACCTCTGCCAGGTCTGAATATACCTCCGGTACCTGAGAGGGCAGCTGGGCCCCAGAGGACACCTGCGACGAGGAGAACAGACAGTAGGAGATTGGGCCCAGGAAATCAGGGCCCAGGAAATCGTGGGGTCGTGTCGCTTCTGCCTCAGCCTCCGTCGGCTCCATCCACGGCTCTTTGTTTGGCAGATTTTTACGTCAGAGTTCGACTTGCTACCGGAGGAAACAAGCGACGCATGGTTCTTGAAACAAAATAAATGTTTATTGACTCCCATGTTGGAGTACAAGGGGCACAACCCCAACAACGAAAATGTCCACAGTCCGTAATAATAAAGTGATGACGTCACCAGGCATCGCGGCTCTCATCCGAGCCAGTGAGGAAGCGGCGAAGAACGCTGCGGAGGCGGGGGCGTAAGAGCCAGAATCCCCGAAGTCTCTTACGTCACTGGTGGTTAGCGTCCTAAAAAGAGGTAGCGGATCAGCGGGGTGTAGGCGAGCAGCGTTGCGAGGAGAGAGTATGTCGAGGAGGGACGCACTCCGAACGAACCATGCACCACCCAAACAAAAAAACTCTGCACCGTGGAGTCCGGGACGCCGCCGATGAGGCGCACCTAAAACTAATAATCAGGCGAGGGTGACCGGTGGTTAGTGGAATGAGTAGCAGGTGTGGATGTGGGTGTTTGTGGAGCGAAGAGGGGAGAAGCGGGGCATGTATGTGTGTGTGACAAGCTTCCTAAACAAAAAATAACAAACCTGGAAGGAACAAGTTACAGCATATTAATTAACATGTTATAAATATAAATAAACTAAATGCGAACATGTAATGATTTACTGTATATCAAAAGCAGAAGTGGAGGAATGTCTTTACACAAAACTGGCCTCTAAAAATGTTGAAGCTAGGAATACCAGAGTAAGGGGTGAAAACAACTCCTTCTTTTCTTGGGTCTTTTATTTTCACCTTTCACTAGCCATATACAGCTCCTCTACTGAAATTTCAGTGATTTAAATGTGTCACACAGTAATGTTCACTGTACTTTTGCTTTGATATATTGATATACTGATATATTGTCAGTCATCAGAATATTTTTGTCTCGCTTTTATGTCACATTGGCACAAAGCTTATGAAAGAATAAATATAATTTAACTTTGCCTGCTAAAATAGAAGAGTATATGGCACTAAAAAGACAGTTGAGTCTTTCATAGCCATGGACCTTGGATTCTACCATTATTTCTACCTGTAAATTATTTGCTCCATTTAAGTGATTGGTCCTTGGTTCCTGTTGTAAGTTTTCATGGGTTCTGCCGCTCTGCTCGCGTATTGAGCCGCCAGGGTCTCTCCCCTCGCTGTCAGCGAGACCTCGCCTGCCGCTACTAGGGTTCCGCTCGCCTTACATGAGCCACCACGCGAAGCTCCGCGCGGTTCTCCCCGCGCTTCTCCTCGCGATTTTCCTCGCGACTCCACTCGCGGTTCTCCTCGCGGTTCTCCTCTGGATTTTTCTCGCGATGCTCCACGCGAGGCTCCTCAGGTCTCTCCACGCGTCTCTCCACGCGACGCTCCTCGCGACTCTCCTCGCGACTCTCCTCGCGTCTCTCCTCGCGTCTCTCCTCGCGATCCTCCCCGCGATCCTCCAAGCATCTCTCCACGCGTCTCTCCACGCGCCTCTCCACGTGCCTCTCCACGCACTTCTCCTCGCGACGCTCCACGCGGTTCTCCTTGCGACTCTCCTCACGATCGGCTCTGCCGCACCGGAGTCCGCATGGGGATTGGGTCGTCCTCGCGCTCACAAGGGGCCACAGCGCCATCGCGCACACATGGGGTCACGTTGCCCTTGGGATATTGAGGGGTTAGGGTGTGTCCGGAACCACAGAGGGTCGCGCCTCCCCCGTACCCGCTTCCTCAAGGGGTCCCGTTCCCCTAGTACTCACATGGAGGAGCCACGCCACCGCACACACAAGGGGTCGTGTCCTCCTCACGCTCCTAAGCGTTTGCGGCGCCCCCGCATCCTCAAGGGTTCTCACCCTCCTCGTACCCACAAGGGGTCTCGCCGCCCTTACAAAGGGTCTCGCCGCCCTCACATGGAGGAGCCACGCCACCGCACACACAAGGGGTCGTGTCCTCCTCGCGCTTCTAAGTGCTTGCGGCGGCCCCGCATCCTCAAGGGGTTTCACCCCCTCGCATTCTCTAGGGGTCACTGCGCCCCCGCATCCTCAAGGGGTCTCGTCCCCCTCACACCACAAGGGGTCACTTTACCCACACCCTCACACGGGTTCACGTCGTCCCCACACCCGTTAGGGGCTGCCTCGCGTTCCACGTGCCCCCTTTAGTTTTTTTTTCCATTCTCCCCGAGTGCCTTTGCCCCCCGGTTGTTTTGGGGGGCCGATATGTCAGGTTGGGAGGGCTGGGCCACTCCCCCCTGTCACCCGTGTTTCGGGTTTTGGCCTTGTAGGGCTTCCGTAGGTAGGGCCTGATCCGCTTGTACGGGGATTGGGTCCTACCTGATCACATGTGACCTGCGGGCAGTTTCTTAAGCACGTGGTTTCCCGTTAGCCGGCAGGTCAGCATTAGCTTAATTGTTACTTCGGGTGTCTGCGGAAGTGTTTATTTGTGGTTTTGTTTTGTTAATCTCGGCACGTTCCGCCGTGCCTTCAGCGCCGCCTTCCCGCCGATATATATTTGTATGTTTGCTTTCGGCACGTCCCGTTGTGCCTTCAGCTGCGTTCCCGCTACTGTTTATGATTAAACTGATTTGTTCGCTTACCTGGTCGCCTGGCTCGCTTCCTGCATCCGCACCGCACTGCGCCGCTTATACGGACATTCATACTGTTCCTGGTTGTTTCTCCTATTTATGTCTCGCATATACATATGTCTGTTTTTGACCCAGTTTCTGCTCTGTGCAAGCTTATTCAGACAGACTACCTGGTTTGATTCAGCCTGTTACTATCCTTTTTTTTTCTTTTTTACCTCAAAGCAGTTACCTTTTTTGTTGACCTGCTGTGACAGTGTTAAAACATTTTAAAATTTAAAATAAGCATTATGATCAAATGAATTTATCTAGTTTAAACTTTCAAATTATAGTATAATAATTTCTTTTACTCAAATAATTACTCAAATTTACATTTTAATTTCAAGGGAACTTTTTTTTTTTTTTTTTTTTTTACAATTTCATACAAAAGTGTAACAAACCAATTCTATTACATTGTAGTAGTAAGACATTAGAATATTGCATATAACTATAACTGACACTTTTCTGTCTTTGTAGGAGTATGGTGTGCACAAGCACTGGAAATATCAGTGGGAAAGGTTTCTTTAGTTGAGGTCATGAATGGTAGCTCTGTCCTCCTACCTTGCACCTATAGCAGCTGTATCGGCATCAAGAAATTATATTTTGACTGGCACTTCAATGGCTCAATGATTAAGGTGAGATAATAATCACAATGAAAATCACCCACAGAATTATATTACTTATAAACAATATACACAATTATATGAGTTTGTATGGGATGATTTTCTATTTTTTCTGTTTCTGTAATAATTCTGTTGTAGAACAAAGTAACAAAAAAACACAACTAATACAGGAAACGTATATTGGGACAAGCCAGACTGAATGCTTTAAAATCAACACCATATGTCTGACAAGAGAAAAGTTCTGCCACATTTTGATCTTGGCACCCAGTTCAAATTGTCATAGCATTTTAAAGATTTCACTCGTTTAAAAAATTTAAGTATATTATGACATTGGTTTTAAAAGGTGCAAGAACATTTTAGGCATGGTAACATTTGGTTTAAAGAGATTTTTTTAATCTCCCATTTCACTGTTGGTCTAGCAGTTTACTAAGTTTTGCATTTGGTTGGCCAATAGCCAAAAGAATAATATAAACGGGTTTATAATTACTATTATTTTATTTTATTTTATTTATACAAAATGTTTTATGTTAACAATAACTTAACTAGTATTATGATCATTTTGGTAAAAACATGTTTTTTTCATTAGATTTGTGATGGTGTGATACCAGCTGAGGGTGTTGAGCCCAGTGTGAATATCTACTTTGACCGTTTTGCATTTGTGGGCTCTAGTAAGGATAGCAACATCTCACTTTTGCTGTCAAATGTCACTTTTGGTGATGAAGGCAAGTACACATGCTTTGGCCGCAACCCCAAAGAGAAGAATCGAAATGACAGTGCTGTTTTTACCCTTATTGTATCAGAACAATGTAAGAGCACTTTTTACTTTCTCATGTCTCATTAACTAATATTTGTACAAAGTGCTATTTGTGACTAAATGAAAACATTTTAATTAAGTTATATCAATGTTAGTGATTTTTTTTAATTTTGTGTGCTTTATGTTATACAAATTTAAGCATTTTTAAATGATGAAAATAATTAAAAATTTTGTGTTCTGTTATTGAATCAGTGAAAGAAGTGGACAACACCTTGACTATCATCATTGTGTCTGTAATTGGTGGAGTCATAGGCTTGATTATTATCATCATGGTAATAAAATCAGTGGTTCTCCATTTCCTTAACAAAACAGACGAGAAAAAGTAAGTGATGTCTTTGATTTTTTTTTTAAATACTTAAAATCAATTAAAAATACAATAGGTAAGATAGTGATATTTTTTCATATAAAACCATTTTCAAAACTGGTAATTTCAAAATTTGAAGATTTTTATTATGTTATCTTTTATCTCATTAGAAGGATAACAACTTATGTGATGTAAGTAAAATTAGATTTTCTAATAAAATATTACAGTTCACACACATGACTACCATGGCTTAAATTGTTGGCAAATTCTTCAAGGTTTGCATTTAGGTTTAATTGTTAAACAAATTATCTTTCTTGTTTTTCAAAATGTTATTGTCCCTTTTCACATCTACCATCTCCTCTTATGTGATCCCAAAGCATTCTTAGACCAGTTAATACATTTAATTTACTCAACATGTTGTGGGTCGGGAGGCACGGTGGCTTAGTGGTTATCACGTTCGTCTCTCAGCGCTAGGGATTACCGGTTCAAATCCCAATCTGGGTGGAGTTTCCATGTTCTCCCCTTGTCCGCGTGGAATTCCTCCTTGTTCCTCCCACAGTCCAAAGACATGGATCAAGGTCAATTGAGTTCTCCAAATTGCCCCATATAGAGTGTGTTTGTGTGTCCAGGGTAATACATATTTTGCTCTGTTCAGTCAGTAATGTTACTACAATTTCAGTGCTCATTGTGAAATTTTACATTAATAATTCACCCTTCACAACAGCTATCCATAACTGTAAGTATCAAGTTCATTTGCAACCAGCTGATTATAGAGATTCCTCCTTTGAGCTTTTAATACACATGGCACATTAATTTGCAATTGCATTCCCTCATCCATTTATTGCTCCATCCATTTTCACATCTACATTCAATCATTTAGCAAATGCTTTTATCCAAAGGGACTTACAAATGAGAGACCACCACAAGTCAGTAGTTAAGGAGGAACTAATTACACTGAAGCATTATCTAACCTGATAATGATCCAATCTGTTTTTTAAGTCTAAATTCCCCCTACCTTCATTTATATCAAATGCTTCTGGAAGAGATGTGTTTTAAGTTTTTTCTTGAAAATGCTGAATCTCTTAGCATTGCCTACAAAGTTGGGAAAATTGTTCCACCATTTAGCAGCAGTGAACGATATGGAGTGAGAATTGTAAATTAGTTGTGATCGTATAATCATCTTTCTACTCTTTTCTTGTCTAAAGTTTATTTTTCTTTATTCTTTGCAGTAAAGAGTGCCTTGTGAGCTCTTCAGGGAATGACAACACAGAAAATGGCCTTGGCTCCAAAGCAGAAAACAAAGCATCACCAAAGGCATGAAAAAATATGTACTGTATGTGCAGAAATAGAAAAACATTTAGGTACAGATCAAATACATAAAACTGAGGATATAGGAGAAAGCTATACCATAAATGGTGACTTGTTTTAACTTACTCCCATGAGATTATATATATACAATGTAAAAATTAGTATATTTCAAATTAAGATTGCTTATGGGTTGGATATTACGGTTTTTGTCAAAGCTTACATCAAAGTAGAGCTGTCTTTTTTAAAGAATACACTGCTCTTAACTGTTTGTGATACAAATTACATACACTGCCATTATCAACAACAAACTGCCATAAAAGATGATGAAACAGCACAGTGCATATGTTTAGCTAAACAAAAACTAAAAACACATTCCAAATTTCTTAGCTGAAGTCATTTACTGCAAAATATATGTATATCAGTCAAATAATGTTTATAATACTGTAAAGTCAAAACTGCCTCATAAATGTTTACCATGAATTTTAGCAGCTAAAGCATCTGCCCAAGTATTAACTAGGTTTGCTAAAAGCGTGCAACAAACAGTGAAGAGCAGCATAATAACATGATATATTTTTTTTTTATGTAAAAAGTATTTAAATATTCACTAAAGTGTATATCCAACCCATTAATATTTATTTATTTTCTTTTTATTATTATTATTATTATTATTATTATTATTATTATTATTATTATTTATTTCTGAGATTTGTACATTCCTGTAATTCAAGGAAATTTTGGTGGGGGGGTTTTTTGGAATTATTTTCTGCTCTAAACACGATTTTCAGAGTATGAAGAGAAAAGGAGTTTTTATATTGTTCTTAACATTTAAAGTAAGGACGTTGGGGTGTTGGAGATGAGAAGTCAATATTGTATTAACATATTTCAAGAGAGCTGGATAAATGTTTAGAATAACAGAAAAACACATGTGCCTGCATTTGCTTAAACCTCTTGCTTCTAGGTGTTTTATCTTAAATAAAAAGCTTCATATTTAAACTATTTTTTAGCAAAAATGGACAATCCATAAAACAGTTACTTGCAGAAAATGAATGATTTTGTCCAATGCTGCTTTCATCAAGCTACTAATGCACTTTTGAAACAACAAAAAAAGCATGTGACTACTATTATAAATACATACAAACATATATACTCTTCTATGCTTAAAAGTCTTTTTACCCCACCTACTGGGCTAATGGAAAACATGTAAAATATGATTTAACTACAAGTAGAGAAACAAAATAAGAATTCAAATGTTTTATATTTATTCAACGTGTGTACAAGTTACTGGTATAACATGATCATAGTAGCAATGAAAAGACACAATTTGAAAATGAGGAAAAGAGTGTGTGAGACATTTTTTACTTACTGACATGCTGTGCTTATTATTTTAAAAATATATTGCTTTGGACAATGCCTGTGATGATAGTATTTACTACTACCATTTTTTAAATTTTCTTTCTGATAACAGAGTCTGAAGACAGATTTCTTGACATTATGATCTATTTCCCAAAATTTTAACAAATGTACAACGTCACATCTTTACTGCACACATCTTCAGAAGCTTTAAACTTCAATGTAAAGAAAAAAAACAACAAATTTTTACATTGAAAAAACGCTTTGCCTTCAGGCATCATGCAAAAGCCTTCAAATAAACATGTAGTCACTTTTTGTCTGCCTATTGTGTCCATGATTGTGGAGATCCTCGAGCCCTTAATAAGTGACATTGAAGGAATGTGTGCATTATGAAACAAAATAGAAATGGGTCTTTTGACCTATTTGGTAGTCAAGAGGCCATACTGCAGTGCGTGAATCATTGAGAAAAACTTATAGGGCGGCATGGTGACTTAGTGGTTAGCACATTCGCCTCTCAACACTAGGGAATCCTGGTTTGAATCCCCATCTGGATGGAGTTTCCATGTTCTACCAGTGTCTGCGTGGGTTTCCTATCACAGTCCAAAAACATGGATCAAGTCAATTGAATTCTCCAAATATAGAGTGTGTATGTGTGAGTGAGTGTGTGCCCAGTGATAGATTGGCGCCCTATCCTGGGTGTATCTGCCCAGCCCCCGAAACGTTCTTCCCTGGATGGGCATGGGGTACCCTACCGCGACCCTAATAAAGGATGAAGCAGAAGATAGAAGAAGAATATATATAAACTATAATAAATTAATGATAAAAAAATGAAGTATGAAGTTACAAAATGTAACTCATATGTAGTCTTTTCACTACTGTTGAAAAACAAGCAAACTGCTTTGGAGGCATGTTCGGCACTTTACGTCTGTAAACAAAATTATATTGTACACTTTAGAAAATATTGAATGTCAGAAAGTAAAACATTTTAAGTCATACAAATATATACAACTGCACATATCTACCAGTCTTCCATTGAGCGCATTGAGGAGCACTGATAATCTCAATTGTTTTCAATTGAGTTGGTATGTGTTTATGTGCTGAATATTATGCTTTTATTTTAAGCAGTGTATCAAACATAAATAAAAACATGAAAATACACCATACTTATGCCTTCAGTGCATTTAATAGTTTATGCCATAATAGCAATAAAAGCGTATCGCTATGTATCTTGTAAAATGCACAGTATTAAATTCAACCTGGCACTGTATGGTTTTAGTACACCATTTTGTGATTTGGTACGTACCATTCAACAAATGCACAGATGAAAATCTTTAATTTTTGATTAATCTTTCATGAAATGTGGTTCTTGTTAACTGTTTTATCAGTAAAGATTTCAGGAATAATGTGTCTGATTTTATGTCAAATGGTAATTTATTTTAGTTTTTTTTTTTTTTTTCAAATTGCTTTTATACAATTCTTGTCTTTTGTACCCCTGTTTTTTGTATTATGCTGCATGCTAGCAGTTGACCGAAAGGTAATTATCTCCAATGCAAACAACTTTTATGAAGCTATAAAACATACATTGGTGGTTAAGTTCATTCAACATTAAGATAATCAAGATATAATTTTTTAAGTTAATTCTTGATTGAATTATGTTATGTATGATTATATGTAATAAATATGTTTCGTCTGTGCACATCAAATATCACCATCAGGAATACAAGTTTTTTTAATCAAAGTACAATATGTGCTGGTTTTATACAATGCAGAATATCATGATGTGCAAACAGTATATATAACTAAAACCCCAGTAACCTAACTGCACCTGACAGACCATACCAGCAAAATCTAGTGACATATCACACTTATGTCAGTGTTTAAAAGAGAAAACCACAAACCAAATGTCATCTAAAGAAAATTATTAATTAAAGAGAATTAATATGTATATAATTAAATGCAAAAACAGGGTAGAAGGGTTTTTTTGTAATCAAATCAAAACGAATAAATATATTACCACAAAGTATTTATTTGTTTGTTTTTGCACGGCTGGGGCTGAAATAAATGCAAGAAAAGCAATATAGTTCAATGAAAATTTTAATGCATTTGTGATTTAAGAGAATTTTTAAAAATACTTTTCTTTTGTAAGCCATGTTTGATGGTGGAGTTGTGATGAAACATTGATTTGTAAACATAAGGTAGAGCCAGACATACCAGTCGTCATCTTCATTAACTCAATTTCCCGGCTCTATGTCAAATTTTCCAAATCAGCATTTGATTGCAGCTTTGCCATCACAAGTTCATATTCTCAGAGGAACGTGGTCTTAACTCCATGTATTGGAGTACTGTTGTAAATGTACATCATCTCCAACACAACTCAACATAAATGTAGAACATCAGTCAGTCATCATTTCTGTCTTGTGCACTGAGGAACCCAATGTTGTTCTCTAGACTCACACATCAATGACTGTTTCATCAATGGATCCTGTATATTTATAATGTTTTGGGCTGCAATATGAATTACTGCATACAGCTAAATATCATATTTATTTATTTTTTTGAAATGACATACATGAAGGGATCAGAATTGTATCCAATTGGTTCAATGCAAATTCTTGATATGTTCTTTTAATGAGTTGAAAACTAGCCCGCTTATGAAAATGACTTTTTAGCCACCACAGTGACACTGCTATCTCGTTTGATACATATTATTGTTACTAAATTTTCTGTAAACTCAAATGATGGGTAAGTGTTTTTAATAGGATTGATGTGAAATAAGTTGTGGCAAAGTCACAAGACCATTTGCTTATAAATCCTTATTAAATCATTCTTGGAAACCTTACTCATGAACTTGTTCTTCCGTATTGTCATTCTGTGACTTCTCCTTCCTTTTTTTGTGTGAAACAATGTTTGCCAAGCTCTCGTACTATGCACACTGGTAGTTTATTCAAAATATTAAAAGCATAATGAAATGATGAGAAATGAAATAAAGATTTTGTTTTAAAAAATGAATGTCTTTGCCTTCATCTTTACAAACCACAGTACTAGAATTGTTTAAAATCTAAAGATTAGACAGCACTTCTCACACAAGGCATAACTTTGTGCATGTTTTTTTTTACACTATTTTACAAAGAAAATAAACAAACAAAAGAAGTGCAAAAGAAAACAAAAAATCATTTAAAAAAGCCAAAGGGGTACATAGCACAACTATTAAGACCCCTACTTGAATCCATTAATAGTTTAAGAGCAAACATACATATTTAATATTTGTCCACAAATACACAAGTGCAAATATTATCACTCAAGCATATTATCAAGTACTTAAAGAATAAATAATGAAGTTGCCTTCATCAATGGCTAGCTTAGAGATGTGTTTACTTTGCAAAAAAACAGCATTTAATTCTCACAGCATAAACTGAACCACACAATGATAAATTGTTTTTAATGATAAATTGACATGAGCACAAAAATATTAATAGACTGAAATTGACCATTTATATCATAACGATCAACCAATATAAATATTTTAAATTGAGGCTGGGCAATATATATAAAAAAAATCATTAATTTTAGTTGTTCTTTGTGTAGGATATGATAAATCACTAAATTTGTATCAGTGCTTCTTCTTTAGTTTAGTCATTTAGTTTATATTTGTGGGTGTGCATTTACTAAATTAGTCCAAACATCATGGTAACATACTGTAGCTGTAATAAATGACAAATTAAAATATTTTGTGTTTTTGAAGTAATTGGAGAAATATTTTGGCATGTGCACACAGAGCCAGGCTTACCACTCATCTAAACAATTTGCAAAGTCTAAAATACTGAATGAACCACTGTGCTGTATAGTTATTTAAGATATCAGAACCTAAAATGTACCATGGTCTGCACCGCACAAAATCATGTAATAAAATAAATGCAATAACTGAATAACAAAACGTGTTATTAAATTATGTTTACCAGTACCACAAATTGTTCAAATAATTTTAAAAAATTGGCAATACTACTCAGCTCTAACAATTGTATATGCAATGTCACATGTCTCTGCGTTCAACTTTAAAAATATTTATTACTACTACTACTACAACAAACCCTCTCTATAAATATATTAATAAAAGGAAAATAACAAACATATATACATACAAGAAAGAGCAGCTACAATAGTATTAAGTATGTGGTGTTCTTGACCACTGGCTGAGTCTGCTGAATAAAGTCCCACTGAATAAAGTGCATAGTGTGCTTGAAGAGCTGAGGTTATTTCAATTGCATTTTCTCAAGACTTCTGCCAAAAAATTGAGAAGATACAATTAAGATTATTGCATGTGAAATCATATTACATAAACAGGCTACAGATTTACAAGATTGTATCCTTGTCAAGTGAGCATATATAGCTAAAGCTATGTTATGTTATTTGATTTGGAAGAACCAGAAATATTAAGCCAAAAGTTTGGAAAGTAAAGTAATTGTATTGGAGAGGGTAGCATGCTGCTAATACTAAGCAATCCTACTTTCATTGAACTTGTAGACTTGTGATTAGTGTTAATCTTAAGCTTAATATTCTTAAATTGTATATTCATAAAGTTCATCAAAAAAATATATATAATCTGATGTTTCTGTCAAATAATTGCATGCCCAACTGCTAAGCTATACGTTTATATTGTTATTTTAGTTTCAACCACAAGGCGGAGCTGTTGATTAACGAGTGAGAGTCTCACACACTCACACGTGTGTATATCAGCAAATTATAATTATGAAAATTATAATCATTTTAGCTTATAAATATAAATAAATATATATGTTTATTTACGTATTTTTAATATGTTGTGCTCACCACCAAGACTGAATATACCCAATTGAGCAACTGATCCACATTACTGTAAACACCAGGTTGGCCTGGCCTGGCACATCCTACACCCCAGCTGACCACTCCCACCAACATCCAGCGCTGTTGTAAATGCACCAAAGGTCCACCACTGTCACCCTAAAGAACATATTAAAATAATTAAAAATGGCATTTGATATAGCATTTAATCTGGTAAATCTAAAACCCACACTTTATACCTGGCATGCATCCACTTTGCCCGCCAGGTACCCAGCACAAATCATTCTGGGAGTTAGGCTACTGCCATATACTGAAGGACTAGAGCATTTATCCCAGTCTATCAGAGGAACTTCGGCTTTTTGAAGTGTTGATGACAGTTTACCTGGATGAAGAAGAAACCGACAAGAAATTAAAACTATCACAAATAAAGTAAAGATGTATTCAAAGTTGTTATAGCATAGCAACACTACCATGTTCTTGCAGATAGCCCCAGCCAGTCACCACTAATGGTGCATTATTTTTGAGCCCAAGATCCTTGGGTGGGAGACACACTGGCATTATAAACTCTATACAAATTTAACAAAGGACAGAAAAATGATTATCAGGCAATTTAAACACTGAAGGTAATATAAAATTATATGTTATTTAAATCCATTAGGTGAAAGAAAACATTATATGATTAGTTTGATTGTATTGTGACAAATTATGCAGTTCCCATTTAGTATATACATTGTTTTAAAATTGTGTTATGATGTTATATAATGAAGCAATAAGGCACACGTTATACATTATTGTGAATAAATCATGGGAAAGAGGGGTTATTAGAGCCAATGTGAAAATCTTTTATGAATTCCAATAATGGATTGTTTATCACGCAGTGAAACTAATGTGAAGCAGTCAGACGTGTGCATTATTGTCATTAATGTTATGGCTGGACAAACATCTCAGCCGATCAAAATTAACTACCTGGTTTATAATGTGTATTTTCTTTTTGTTTTATGTCAATCAAAATGTACATATAAATTAACTATTCCATAGAAATCTATTCCAACTGGTCACAAAACAATGGAAGCCTATATCCACCATTGAGAGAGGAAAAATAATTAAATAAAAACTGAATGCAATGATGTGGAGATGGAAAATGTCAATATTTTATTCAGAATAGAACACAAATCACAGATCAAAAGTTTAAACTGAGAGAATGCATCAATGTAAGGGAAAAATATGTTGTTTCAAAACTTTCAACAAAAAGTTCAAAAATCAACAAATCCCAAAAAAGTTGGGAGAAGCTAATTTTCACCTGTGTGGAATCCCCCCTTCTTCTTACAACACTCAACAGACGTCTTCGGACAGAGGAGACCAGTTTCTCAAGTTTAGAAATAGGAATGCTCTCCCATTCATGGCTAATACAGGCATCCAACTGTTCAATCGTCTTGGGCCTTCCTCTTTATGATGCGCCAAATGTTCTCTATAGGTGAAAGATCTGGACTGCAGTTTTGCCATTTCAGTACCCGGATCCTTCTCCTACGTAGCCATGATGTTGTGACTGTTGCAGAATGTGGTCTGGTATCATCTTGTTGAAAAATGCAGGGTCTTTCCTGAAAGAGATGACGTCTAGATGGGAGCATATGTTGTTCTAGAACCTGAACATAGTTCTCTGCATTAATGGTGCCTTTCCAGACAAGCAATCTGTCCATGCCACAAGCACTCATGCAATCCCATATCATCAGTGATGCAGGCTTCTGAACGGAGCTTTGATAACAACTTGGGTTATCCTTGTCCTCTCTGGTCCAGATGACATGGCGTCCCAGTGTTCCACAAAGAACTTCAAATCGTGACTCATCTGACCACATAACAGTCTTCCATTTTGCCACACTCCATTTTAAATGACACCTGGTCCAGTGCAAACGTCTGAGCTTGTGGAGCTTGCTTAGAAATGGCTTCCTCTTTGCACTGTAGAGTTTCAGCTGACAACAGCGGATGGCACGGTGGATTATGTTCACTGACGATGCTTTCTGGAGCCCATTCCTGAGACCATTCTTTTATTTTCTTCACAATGGCATTCCTGTTTGAGATGAAGTGACATTTAAGGACCCGGAGATCACGAGTATCCAGTAGAGTTTTATGGCCTTGACCCTTACACACAGCGATTGTTCCAGATTCTCTGAATCTTTTGATGATTTCATGCATGGTTGATGATAATAACTTAAAAGTCTTTGCTATTTTACACTGCGTAACACCATTCTGGTATTTCTGCACAACAATGGTGGAATTGGTGATCCTCTTACCATCTTGGCTTCTGAGAGACACTGACACTCTGAGAAGCTCTTTTTATATCCAATCATGTTGCCAATTGACCTAGACACTGTAAAATTTTGGTTCAACATATTTTTCCTTTAAAATGTTACATTCACTCAGATTAAACTATTGATCTGTCATCTATGTTCTATTATGAATAAAATATTGACATTTTCAATCTCCACATTATTGCATTCAGTTTTTATTCACAATTTGTTTAGTGTCCCGATTTAGTGGCGGAAACGGGCTTCCATAGAAAACCAACCTACAAATAAATTGTGCTTTAAACAAATGCAAGGACTAAAAAATAGTTTGTTAAGCTGCCTCTGTACACTGTCCACATGAACTTTTTACCAATCTCAAATAATTATAAAATCGAGGTTTATAGTGAACAATAAGAAAGGTTTATCCTCATCCATTTTGATTGTTTATATAGGACTTGAATTATTTTTCCCATCCCCACAGAAATTAAGCCATTGAAAGTTTAATTCCAAACTTTCTCTTCATATACAAATTTGGAAACAGACATTGTTAATTTGTACTACAACATCTTGTGTCATGTACAGTAAGCAATGTGGAAACCTACCTCCAACAGTTAGTGTTGTACTGAGTTTCATCATGGCTATATCATAGTCACTTTGTTCAGCATTGTATTCTCCATTTACAATTATTTTGTCTACACTGTATCCGCCGAGTGTTGTCATGGATGTTTTGCCTGCCACCACCCGCCATCGACTTACCACTTTGTTACTAAAATACAGAATGTCAGTTAATCCATATGTTTTTTTTCCTAATATGCTGAGAAAGAGAGAGAGGGAGAAAAAGAGACAGTAAAAATTTATTTAAAAAAAAAATTACAGAATTTACCTGCTAAAACAGTGAGCTGCTGTGATGACCCAGTTCGGAGACACCAGTGAGCCTCCACATGTGTGTTGGCCATTTAGTTGCAGGCTAACCTGCCATGGCCAATTCTCAATCAATGCATTATGCCCTCCAACAATCCTTCCATCTGGTGTTTCTGGACCACAGCCTACATTTAGATACATTTTAGTTATAGTAACAAATATTCCATTTCTTTATGCTTAATTCTTGTTAGTGGTTAGCACATTCGCCTCTCAGCGCTAGGGATTCCCGGTTTGAATCTCAATCTGGATGGAGTTTTCATGTTCTCCCCGTGTCCGCGTGGGTTTCTTCCGGGTTCTCAGGTTTCCTCCCACAGTCTAAAAACATGGATCAAGTCAATTGAATTCTCCAAATTGCCCCATATAGAGTGTGTTTGTGTGAGCGATTGTGCCCAGCAATATATTGGCGCCCTGTCCTGGCTGTATGTGCCCAGCACTCGAGACGTTCTCCTCTGGATGGTCATGGGGAACCCCCCCCGCGACCCTAGTAGAGGATAAAGCGAAAGATAATGGATGGATGAATGGATGGATGTTGTTTGCGGAAGTAAATTTACTTAACATTTTAAATATTTTTTAATTAGCAGAGACTCTGGATGTTTTCATAAAAATAAAAAAAAACTACTATGACTCCAACTATCATGCCACATTTTAAATAAATTTTTCTTGTTATTCCGAAAACATAAAAATTGCTTTTGTCTTGTGTATTATGTGATCAGATCACATCATTGGGTCACAATTTAATCAACTAATCTTAATCAGTAAGAAAGAGAATTTGGAACAATCCAGAAATATTTACTTCTAGCAAGCTATAAATTGACATTTCTGCCAATTAATTCATATCACAAAATAGCTTCCGATATGACAAAGTCAGGGGATATGAGTCTTTGGAATCATGCCCTCAGTCCTCTGATAGATGAATTTATATTTTATCCACTACAAATCTTACACATTTACAAGTACAAGTACAGTATGTGTACAAGTATTAAAAGTACATGCTTTTTAAAGGAAAACCTAAATTATCATATTTTAAACTTGAATATTACTACTGGCCTACCTGAGCAGGACAAGGTAATTACTGAACCAGAACTGCATGTCCTCCTACAGACGAGAAAATAGTTGTGTTAATAATCTATCAAACTATCATATATATACATCATATAACGTAAACAATGGACAGTATTTAATTACTTACAATACACATAATTACAAAAATTAATTAATTAAATTAATGGAAGCAATTTGAAAAACTGCACTATATACAGTGGTGCTTAAATGTTTATTAACACTTTACAATCATTTATATTTCTGCATACTTCCTACAACGTAATTTTTTTAACAAGCAATGAATTTAGATTTAAATATTTGTTAATTTAGGATAATAATCCAATAATACATATTTAAGAGTGGCAAACTGTGTATGTTTTATTATTGGCAGGCGACTCAAAGGTGAAATTATAATCAGGTGCTTTTAATCAATAAGATGACAATCAAGTGTGGGTGAATGACCTGATTTAGTTAAAAAACAGAGATCTATTAATGGTGAATTTTTTACAACACATGTAAAAGTACATTGGGCATGAACAAAAGAGAGCACACTGAACACAAAGACATTCTAAAGGATTCACAGATCTTTCAGGCACCACTGTAAATATATGTATTTTTAAAACATAGTTGAATTAAAATAAACAAAAAAATAAATGAAAATATAAATTAGATAAGTCATATAAGTCATGGAATATTTATTACTGAGATGTGAAGCTGGACTGAATCGACTGCACTTTATCTGTTCGTACAACAGAAAACAGCATCTTCAGACTAGATGAAACATCGCTTAGCTGGACTGAAGTAAATGATGGATTTCTAAAAGAGTTTGTAAAGGAATAAAGCTGAATATTGTAAAACATGTAAATATTTGAACAAATCTACATTTGAAATCTCCATACATACAATGTGTAGCCTAACTGCTGACAAATTGTTTGAGTGTGTTGCTGAGTCCAACCATCTGCACACACACTTCTCCACTTGTTTTCAGTTGAATTGTAAATCTCAAGCACAGATAAATTTGTGGCCATTCGCACTGAAGAGACATAAAAGAAAATCAATGACTTAATTGAGAAATACAATGTTCTTGGTGATTTTTCCCCATACTATATATCCATCCTGTGCTAACATGTGTCAAGTTAACACAGATTTGTTATTCATAAATTCAAGTTTTAGTGGAAACAATTGTACAATTGCCCCTGAAAAGACCAATTGCTAAAATGAAGTGATACAATACATTAAATGGCAATTGTAGGTCAATGCTAAAATCATATACATCACAAATAATTTGCTATTCTTTATACAACTATTACTAAAACAGGTAAACCGGTTTTAAACTAGATATATACATGAGACACCTATGATATAACATTACACCCATTACATTATCCATACATACACATTACATTATCTAAGTTGTTATTCTTTTGTGAAGTCTTCTGCAACATTTTGGTGTGTCTCTTCAGAATTGTTGCCTCAAAGAGCATTTGGCAGGTCAGAGAAAAAAGTCTGGACGAGAGGATCTGACTCACAATGAATATTACAGTTTATCTCAGAGGTGATTGACGGTTTGTTATTTATAAAGACCATCAGAAATTGGTAAATTAAAAGATTTTCTCTTTCAGTCTGATAACTAAAAAGCTATACACTGGTAACAGAAAGTGGGATACAATGATACATAAAATTTTGCACAAAAACCCTGCTTGTGGAATCAGTGTAGCTCAAATGCAAGTTGTCAACATTTATTTCAAATTTGGAATAGTCAACCTTTTTACTGTATGCTGTTCTGCAAAATCACCTTAGACTACATAAAGTTTGACACAACTTTTCTTTCTTCCATATGTAATAGTAAAAGGTACTGGTAAATTGGTGAAACTCCAAGGCATACATTTTAGCAGGGATTGTTTTTGGTCATTATACATTTTGTAAAACTACTGTAACATTGTCCAGTTTGACCACTATATTTTGTATAGTATCTTAAATTTGCTATTCTCTTCCTCTAAAACATTTTTAGTTGCTGCTGTTAAGAAATTGTTCATTCCATGTCACAACAGTCAGCTTATTTTTCATGACTTTTTCATACAAATAGAAAAAGTAGTGGCAAAGCTAAATGATTTAGCATAAAGTAAATATCATCTTTGATAGCATGAAACCAGAAAACCCAACAAGGTGCAGTTCAAATTGCATTGAAAATCTAATTATCTACGCATATTATCTACGCAGACAAAAGCACCGATTACCAGTACGTATCCATTTATAGGTGACTGATATTATCTCTACAGTATGTGCTGTGATGATGCTTTAATGTGTAGTGGATGCATTTTTAAAATGTGACAACATGCTTTACCAGGAAAGGTTGAGTTTGCTGTAAAATAGGAGGCACAAGCAGACTCATCTTCATTTTCAGCACAGTCTTGTTTACCATCACAGGCTTGCTCCAGTGGAATGAATTTTACTGACTTAGAGCAGAAGTAGTATTTGCTTTGAATTAGCACTGCAACTAAACAATAACAAAATAAGAAAACAAGGACTTTAACAAAAAATGATCTTGCTGCATTTAGAAGATCCAGTTTTTGCAATCTCTGAAATAGCAATCATACAAAAAAAGTAAGGACAATACTGTAACTATAGTTGTGCAAGAACTTACTAAAATATCCAGCCACTGTCAAAATTCCAAGAATAACAAGAACACAAATGACTGTGATGAGATGTTTTTTCATTGGGGACCATTTTTTATCCTGTGGTCTTGCATTAGACATGGGCCTCCTACGTCGACCAGGGGTAGCCACAACTAAAACAGAGAGAGATGTGATTATTGGTGGCCCATGAGGGATATTATAAAGGCTTTTATTGTAAAAGGCTTTTATACATTACCCTGTTGTTGAGAATGTAAAGGTAAAGTGCTTTCCTCAGCTGTCTGGTTAGCCACCTGCATGGTGAAAAAAATCCTTAATGATCTACTGTAACTCACATTTACCAAACATTTTACTAGTCATTGTCCATTTAATTAGTCCCATTTACGCTTGCAAGGTTTCTCTGCATACTTACTCTGTCCTCTGTTCACTAATTATCAGGACCCCCACATGACCAACATCAAGCTTGTGTTATTTAAATGGTGAATAATAGTAATAACATGTATATAATGGTGATTCTATGTCATACTGTATGAAGTATGCATAGATCAGACACAACAGTGCTGTTAAAGTGTTTAAGAAAGAACGGCTAATATACCAAATTAAAAATGTCTAGCCACCAGAATCCTGTAAGCAACACCCTATGAGCACTGATAAAGACTAGAAAATGAACAACAGAAACTATGAAGCAACAAATTAGTTCATTTTGTATCTACATTAAGAAGACCAAGTGTCTGATCCACTTATGGAACGCATCAGTGAAAACACACAGTAACAAGACCATTTCTGTATTACTTCAGTGATGAGAATCATCCACAGCCCGGACGATATCTGATGTTAACAATCTTGTGGGTGTCCAGACTAATAAAGCATAGAGTAAAAGAAACTCACAAAGTATGTAGAATAAACAGAATAGTCTGTAATTGCAGATGTACATAGTACATATATCTGGATAAAACATGGAGCTGTAACACCGCTCTTTCAAACACTAGTTACTCATTGATGCCATCTTACCACATGTAGTGTAATAGTGGCACAAGAATAATTAAACAAATTTTTATACCATGACTTGTATACATTTTATAATTCTTTACACTACTACAATATTTTTCCCTACAATTTTAGGTTGTTTTTTTTAAAAGTCATTAAAATGAACAAAATAATGCAATTAAGTCAGAATCGTAATTGGCCATTTATTGAACTAATAAGCTATCAGCATAGTATTATGCTACAAACTGAATGTTTTAGTACACAACAATATTTAGATATCATTCACATATTACACAGATAAAGTCAATTGAGTAATCTGAAATAATGCAAAGAAACAAAAGGAATGACTTAAAATCAAAATCGTCATATCACAAAAGCTTTTGTACACCATTGTGTTGGTGAAAGGTTGGTTGGTGGAAAGGTTGGTGTGTGACCACAACAGTAAAACATGGGGGAAAAAAACATCAGAGACTGTTTAGCTTGATCCAGATTTAGCAACTTGTCCAGGGTGATTGGCACACTGGATAAAACGGTCTTCCACAGCATTCTGAAGTTCTATGCAATAGAGATGTTGTATTGATTCATCTTTAAAGATGTAGCATTGACCAATGTCTCTACATTCTCCTTTAAAATTTGTCGATATAACATAAAATGTATTGTTCCATTAATAATGGCATGCCATCCAGGCACAGAAAAAGCAGAACAGGTCCTAACCATGACTGTACAACTGTGTTGTTTCACAGATGTAATAACACAATGTGGGTGCTGTTTTGTTATTTAAACCAATAACTTGTATGTATATACACACACACACACACACACATACATTGTGTGTGTGTGTGTGTGTGTGTGTGTGTGTGTGTGTATGTATATATATACCGTTTTGTTATTTAAACCAATAACTAAAACATATATAACTACTGGATGTAGATTTACCTGTTTTACACGTTTTACTGTGCCGAAACTGGTTGCTCAGACAGGTTAAGGCTATGTTTTTACGCAGTAACAGGTGTGTCCTTTATTTATGTGAGCATACAAATATTTCATTTTTACGGTCTATTCATTGTCTACTTAAAACTCATTTTACAAATAGCATATTAAATTTATTTTAAATATGCCTACAGTTTACAAAAGATGAGCGTATTCATTTTACAATACCAACCGTTCTTTATTTCACAGTAGTGTGCAGTAGAACACATATGCAAATAACTTGCCATTTGGATACACTTTGCATGGAGCTTGCTAGATTTTGTTGGTTATCAAGTTAAAGATATTTAGTACAATGTTTATAATATATTGAAACACACACACACACACACACACACATATATATATATATATATATATATATATATATATATATATATATATATATATATATATATATATATATATTTTTTTTTTTTTTTATCTAAAATAATTCTCTGAACGAGAATTTAGGCCAAAGCAATACTCGGTATGTTCATATAGAAAAATGTATAGAAACATTCTAAATTTATAAATAATATAAAGCATTAAGAAACCTACAAATATTTTATACTTTACGCAGGTCAGAACTAAAATACACATTTAAAATTCCAGCTCACCTGCATTATTATGTAATTGCGCTGACAGCAAGCAGAGCACAGCCTGAAAGTTTTGTGTCTTGCTCCTTGTTGTCTATACACCTTTACACTTTCGCTTTCCTTTTGTTTGTCTTCCTCAGTTATTTGAACAACTAATGATATGATATATACATAAAGAGATCAACAGATATATGATATTCAGCCTAATTTAGAAAACTTTGCTCAGATTCAGTGGCTGAACCGCAACTAAAACACATCAACCTGTTGTAATATGACTCCTCCTCCCCCTCCCCCAGCTGTTTTCCCCCTCACTGTAATGCTTGAGTATAGGTGTGGTTAGGATTGGTATTTCCTGGTTTCATTAAATCCCAAAAACTACTGATCCTTTGTTGGAGACTAATTCAGAAATAATATGTTGCAAATAATTAATGAAGTTACATTGTGAGTCTGCTTTTCATTTTGTTTAGGCATATATACGGTATACACACAAAGACAGACTGAGAGAGATAGAACTTTAATACCAGACAGGCAATAATTTATTTGAAACTGTATTTTTATAGAATGTTACAGCTGAATCATGATTGTACCACTTTTTATGAGATTAGAATATGATCTTTTGTCTCTGCTTTTGTGTTGTAACTGTTTCTCTTCATGACATGTAAGGACTTGTCACATTTACTTGGTTCACTTATGGAAAATGCTATGTCCATTTTATTAAATCCAAGTATTCCATTGGAAATTTACTGATTACTGTTTTTTCATGAATTAATTATGCCATGCCTCAATGTAAAAAAAAAAAAAACATTGTACATTGAACATTGTTCAGAGAGAGCACTAGAGTGCTGGTGTTTTATTGAAGTGTTTGTTCAGTAAAACTTAAAAATATAATTTCAGGTATTTTGGATACAGAAAAAAGCAGTCTGGCATGATCTTATCTGCAACGATTTCATCTAATAATAAAGTCAAGTCAACAAACAAAATATGTTTTCAATAAATACAAAGAGTAAAATGTACCAACAAGAAATAATATCTCTTAATGTAACGGGTGCCTAGGGCACCTGTTCCATGTTTGTTAATTTACTTTAATTAATGTCATTTAGTTTGTGTAATGATCTCTTTCTGTTCATTGGTTGTGTTGTGCACGTGATTGGTTTTCATTTGTATTTATTTCCTTCTTTCCCTGTCCTCGGTGCACTTCATGGTTTAGTTTATGTTCACTCGTCTGTACCTGTGTTTTGTGGTGTCTCTACACCTTTAATAAAATTCCTTTTCCCTGCTACCTTCAGCGCGTTTGAGCGCGACGGCTCTGCGCTTCCTATGCGCAGCTGCTTTATTCTCTGGGTAGGCGAGTGTAACACTTAATGTTTTCAGGTTTATTTTATTTCATTAACTGTGTTGACTAGTTATAAAATATATATAGTTTAATATCAAGCTGCCATTTTTTAAATTTAGGGGGCAGTCGTAGCCTTGTGGTCCCCACCAAGTACTTGGGCAAAGCACCTAACCCCAATTGCTGCCCATATATAGGACTATCCACTGCTCCGAGCACATGTGCGCACACACACACACACACACACACACACACATATATATATATGTGTGTGTGTGTGCGTGTGTGTTTTACTGCACAGATGGACAGCTCAAGGGGTTTATTTTAGCTATCTGAGCAGCTTGAGTTAGGGTTCGACATGATTCATGGGAGCATTTTGCAATAAACCAATCATCGTGTTACTTAACATTCCATTTAGTATCATAACCAATTATGCATAAATGACCATTTACATAATTTGCAGGAAACATCACAAGCTCAGGCAAAACCAAGTGGTAAATCAATTAATTTTACAAACATGAGGGGATTATAGTTTACTGAGCTATGAATTACGTTATAAGTAAATAAAACTAGCCTCATAAAACATATTTTCATATAAAATAATAAACAATGTTGCATAAGTTTACGATGAGTGGCTAAAATTGGCAGACAAACTAATGTTACTAATACTTTGTGTGAGGATGCCCAAGACTGAATATTGGCCAATGTGATTGGTATACAACAACAAAAAAAAAAAAAAAATAGCATGCAAGTAATAAATGATGCCTGATGAATGTATATGCCCTTCATAAGCTGCAACATCACATACCGCAAGAGGCGAGATTATTAATTATTATTATTATGATTACTATTATTATTATGGCAGATCCGTTGGTCAACAAGTGTGTTTTAATGAATTTAAAATGATGTGTAAATAAAGCCTGTTTCTTGAGCCTGTGAATCAAGTTTCCAATGTCCATTCATCAAAAATACCCTCCAATCAGAGGGCATTAATACACATAATGTAAGCCTGCTAAAAGGCTCAAAATCTGATTGGATGAAGCAACCTTACAACCAAAGATGCTGAAATGTGATTTTTTGGTCAAGTATGTTTACACATACAGAAAAACTTGTGTGGTAAATTTTTGCTATTTGTGGAGAATATACTGTACATATACAGTACAACATACAATAAATACAAATTTATATATATACAAACACAAATACATTTCCAGTTTATAAATGTTTTCACAACACCAGTTTGTTAAAGTGTATTATAATTTGAATTTAATACATTTGTGAATTTAAGTACTGACTGAACTCCATGACTGTGATTTGTTGTTTCTTATATAATAATGTAGCTCAAATTAACACTTTTGCAATTAACAAAGCTTCACATAAATGACTCTTTTAAAGTGACGACTTTTAAAAACACATTTGTTAAATTTTGCATTTAATTAATTCCTGGTAGGTAAAGATGTATATCCCAGGCTTGGCGGTGTTGAGTTGGTGATCTGGGATAGTCCATGCTGACATTTCACCTCTACACCCAGCTCATCATTACTAGTGGGTGTGGCACTGAAATAATGTGGTTTCAGGGATCTTTCAACTAAGTAGAGTCTGCAGTATCTGCCCCTTTTAGTTATGCTGCTCTAGTCAGTTATGCCAGAGTCACATGCTACACTGTGTCAATCAAACTCTGGTTATTACTTAAAAACTGGGCTTTTTTAGCACTAACTGTTTATTAACTGTCTTATAATATTATAATTGCTTATAATACTGTAAAGCTTGTTTGTGACAATGTACTACTGTAAAAAGCGCTCTATAAATAAATTACTTGAACTTGAACTTTCTATTGGCTTAATGTCTTGTTTTTAAAAAAATGCATACAAATTTTGATTGGAAATATTATAAATAATTTGGCTGAAATTTTAAGTTTTTCTTAATCAACTGATAAAAATGTAGCTGTAGTTATTTTAATATAACCTAACAAACAAGATACAAAAAAATTTATACTTACTGTTTTAAAGGACAACTTTAGTGACCTGCTTCAAAAGTTTAAGGTGTCATCCAATATTAAGGGCCCAGTAGCTCATCCACACTGCAAGTTTCTTGCTTTGTATGTTGTAGATATAGTGCTCTTTTGTAACCTGTTTGCTTTTGCTCTTGGACTCTAACCTATCTGTACTGTTTAAAAGTACCCTCCCACTAGGCTTTTCAAAAGCTTTTCATATACTTCTTGTTTCCATGGCACTGTCTGAGATCTTAATCTTACCAAACACCAGTTAAGGAAATGCCTAGGAATATGTAGACAACTGTGTGTGCAATGAAAGAGGTTAAACAATGCACACTTACTATTTAAGACATGGCAAAAAGACAGTAAGTAAGGCAAAAAAAATTATACTGTTTACAGTTACATTAAAGATACCAGATTTTTAACTCCAAAATCCATGCCCAGTCTTAAAGCACAGCTATCAGACATGATAAATAAAATATTTATGTAAGCAGAATATATTTTCATAATATCCACAAAACCAATGAGTAATACAGGTACCTCCTTTTTGACTAGATTGGTTACAGCAGGAAGTAATTCTCTACTGTTGTATGTAATAATAAACAATCACTACCTACCATCTATGACAATGAAAAATACAATGTATAAGAATGTGGATATTATTGGTAACAGTTTATTCCAATGCACTGACATTTTTTTCTAAGTATAAACTATGATGTATTACAATCCCTCACCAAATATTTTTTGGCTACATAGAAGTTATTTACGGTTTTGCAACCACACATGAGGGTGTTTAGCATTGTCTGTGAAAGGATATGAAATGTCATTGGGACTATAATCAAGACTTAAAAAAAAAAAAAACTTTCTGTTTAAGCACTGTTTCAGGAAATGAGCAGAAACAGAAATGGGGAAACACCAAAATATATATTTGCTTCCTCTTACATGTACTGCATTCATCTGTATCATTTACATTACTTACTATAGGGAGTCTATGTTCAGGCTCAGGTGGCTATTACTGATTTGAAGGAATTATATGGCCATTCGATAAAAATGGGATTAATGCAAAAAAAAATCTGATTATCGTCATTGCTGCTCAAAATAAAAATATAAAAATTATTTGGAAGCTCGGCAAAGACACTTTGAAGTAACTTACGAATAGCAAACAAAGTATTTGTCTTTCACCATCTATACTTAATGACAAAATTTTAGGAAATCAGGGATAATCTTGGTGCATATAATCTAAGTGGACAAAAACGAAAATTTAAAGAAATAATTCAAGAAGTAAGCAAAAATGATTTTCCGAAGCCATATAAGACAAACCCAAAACACTGAAAAGATGTTCTGTAGTCAGATAAGTTCATCTTGTGTTGGTGTGGGGTGCACTGGGTTCTATCTGTCCAAGGCATTAGAGACTACTAACAAATTGTGCAAAAACCACAGTTTTTGTTGTGTTCTACAGATGCACTATACAGTTTTATTTTGCAGTTTGTCAATTATTTATTGATTGGAAATAATTAGAAATTACATGAATGTCTGTGGCAAAAGTTTGTGAACCTTAGTAGATAATTTAAGGGGAAATTTTGAGTTTGCTGCTTTTAATCAATAGGGTGACAATCAGTTGGAAATGGGCAACTTGTTGTGTTAAACCACAACAAGTTCTAACAGGGATCTATTATTCTGATCATCACACATTTGTGGTATTGTATCATTACTTACGAAAAAGAGTTGCTAGCGTTCATAAGACTAGAAAAGAGTTTTGACTATACATAATTTTGACACAAGGTAACAATGGTACATAACGGTAAATCAGCTGCACTTGAAAAGTACATGCAAAAAATAATAGAAACTTGATATATTGATTTTGATATGATCAAGATGTAGACATTGAACTTAAAAAATAAAATTAGGAAAAATCACTGTGTCATATTTCAGAATGTTTAAGGTTATTGGAGTTGTCATACACAAGGAGGAAGAGGAAGAAGAAAAAACTATTTACATTGTTAATGGGCCCCTTACTTAATTTAATAGAAATAACAATGTTGCCCAGGACATATTACAAAGAACTTTAGCTTAAATGCAAAAGCATTTTTCATAAAACTATTATTCACAGCAAAGAATGATTTCTGTATGAAAAACTACTTGAAAATATACGGACTAAAAAGGAGGGCAAGACAGTTTGGAAAACTTTAAGAATGAGGACAAACCTGATTTCCTGTACTTGCAAAGACGCAGACTTAACAGAAACAAAACATCGGACATTTGTTTAAGACTTGAACAACTTGGACACACAAGAAAAAAAAACTTATTTCACTGAGAAACATCAGATGGTTAAGAAGGTGAAACATCCTGTTTAAAGTGTGTAATGTTATTAGCATAGAAATGTCTTTTCTTATGTTATGTTAGAAAGCCTGATTTAATAATAGGGTGAACATGATAAATGTTACATAAATGCTATCTGTCTTTGGTAATTCAATTATATGTGGCCATAAATACACACACACACACACACGTTACCCTAGTTTTACACCTGTGGCAACGACTGCCATTTAAGATTTACCAACCATTTTCTATATAGTTACAAACTGCAATATTTTGGGATAGCGTTTAATCTATAAAAAATAGTGTTTGGGCTAATTCAACATAAACTGTGGTGTGAAGCATCTGTAAAAAGTGTTGCCCCAGTACTACAAATAAGAAACCCAGGGGCACTAGGGCAACACTAGAGCAAAGACCAATTATGACATTTAGAACAAAGGTCTTAATAAAATTATTATATTGCCGAAAGATAGACCAGTTTATAACACATTATAAGAAAATTCAAAACAGTGATGGAACAAATATTTTGACCCTGAAGTTACCAATACCGGCGGCACGGTGGCTTAGTGGTTAGCACGTTCGCCTCTCAGCGCTAGGGATTCCCGGTTCGAATCCCCATCTGGGTGGAGTTTCCATGTTCTCCCCGTGTCTGCGTGGGTTTCCTCCGGGTTCTCCGGTTTCCTCCCACAGTCCAAAAACATGGACCAAGTCAATTGAATTCTTAAAATTGCCCCATATAGAGTGTGTCTGTGTGAGTGAGTGTGTGCCCAGCGATGGATTGGCGCCCTGTCCTGGGTCTATCTGCCCAGCGCCCGAGACGTTCTCCCCTGGATGGGCATGGGGAACCCCACCGCGACCCTAATAGCGGATAAGCGGGTGATAATGAATGAATGAAAGTTACCAATACACCAATGTAAAAATAACAATACAATAAAAAACAACAATACAATAACAATACAATTTAGTAAGTCTACAAAGAATGTTAGAACTGTGAACAGTTCTGGAAATATAATGGATGTTTATTAAAGGACATTAGAAAAAAATAATGTTATACAGATTATTTGTAAGAGTAATGATATAAAGGCCTAATATAGGTTAGTTTTTACTATTAAGAACCTGATTTGGGGCAGAACAGTGGCTTAGTGGTAAGTGGGTTTGCCTCTCAGCACTGGGGATCCAGGTTTGAATCCTTGTTTTCTGGGTGTCAGTCCTTGTTCTCTTGTGTCTGTGTGGGTCCAAAAACATGGATTCAAGGTCAACGGCTCTAAACTGCCCCACATAACTTGATTTGTAATCTTGCAATTACAAAATAAATGTCCTACCACACAAGATACACCCTCTATATGCACTGGGACATCATCAGTGATGAATCCTGGATTTACAGGGTTTTGGAGGGCTTTCAACATCAGACACCCTCATCAGGCGACTCAGCTGAGGTTGAGCTAATATACTGATTTGGTATGTTCCAAATATATGGCCTACGTGTCCACGACTCATATTTGCTTGTATCCACCCGCTTGCGGTTGAAGTCCGTGAACACGTGTTGTCAGTTGCGTGTTATGTACGTAAGCACCAACATAAATCCCTCATATGTGGGACATGCTTGTCGAAATAAAGTGGGACGCGAGCCATGTGGAATGTCGCGCATGTGTACCATCTTATACTTGTTTTGAAACGTGGCTGCTTGTAATCTGATCTGTGTTCCTGGTTTCGGCACAAGCCTGAGCCTCGAATATAAAAGCCTGAGTTGCCACGCCGACGTCACAACGCCATCAAACAGCTAAAAGACTGCTTTAACGCCTTTGTTGACGTGGCATACCGACACGCCCTCTCAGCCAATCAAATCGCTTCAGATGTGTATCATGAAAGTGGGCGGGGTGTAAACATTAAGTGGGTGGATACCAGAAAACGCGTTGTTTCAAGTAAGAGGAGGGAGGAGTGTGGAAACGAGATCACTGAGGAAAGTCCGCTCCTGTTCTCATCTGCTTTAAAAACTGCGGCTTATTAAAATCCCGCGCAATGTAATGCAATGGCTTATCTGATTTACGAGGCTTATTTATTAACGTGTTCTAAGAGCAACATCTTGTTTCGCTTTTCGAAGAACACGCTTTTGAGGAAATGAGAGAATGGCGGGGGTCTTTTGTGCGAGTATATTGGCATGAGCATACAGCTGGTAATAAACTTGAAGTGAAACTAAACATGCTCATGTGTTGTGGTTCTTGGTATGATCGGTGAGATTAAACGCCAAATGTATCGCTTTTTAATTATTACTTGACCTTTAATTATGGACTTTATGTATTTCAGTAACCTAATAAATTGAATAAGTAAATAAAATCATAAAGTGAAAGTAAACTTGCACTGTAATGGTGGCTCATTTGGGTGGCGCTGTCTCCTGGCAGAAAGTAGTTCCTTTCCAGCAAAAGGTTCCTGTCTATGCAATGATGAGTGGGTGTTCTCCTGAAGCTTCTACACCTTTCACACACTTTAAAACACGGAAGTTGGGTAAACTGGAATTTCTCATTTGTTCCAAAGTGTAAATGTGGCTGTTCTGCAATAAACTGGCATCCTGACCTAGTATCAACTCTTTGATCTATTTTTGACTACTCTTCTTACACACAGAGGAATTTCACAGGTCGTTCGCATTTTACCCAGTGAAACACACACAAAAGTGAGTGAGTACATGTGCCAGCGCGGTGATCAGCCTTGTATATGGTGCCCAGGGATATATTAGTGTTAGGTGGCTTGTCCAAGAACACTTCAACCATAGCATTTGTTGGGACCGCAAATCAAACCAGGGACCTCCAAGTCTAAAAGCCGGTTCCTTAACCACAAGCCTACGACTGCCCCTTATGACCAGTAAATGCAGGTGTAGACTACAACACTGCTTGCATCCCTAAAAGGATAAGTGGTTTACAAAATAAGCAAATAGTTGTAACTCTAATCAGTAAATATTACAATACAATCAAAAAAAAATTGTAGACATATCGGGTGTGCTGCTAATTCTGGAATTATATTTTAGATGTAGCAAAACAAATTTTGGTTTGCTGACTCATCCACATGTCTGGCATAGTTGGACAATTTTGCAAAAGTCTAAGGCAGATCATAGGCAAAATAGGCATGATGGGATAGGACCCCCCACACATAAGCGATGCTAAATCTTTAAATTATATTTAACTTAAATTTTCAGGAATTGCAAAGTGATCCAACTTTTTGAAAAAAAGTTATTTTTAACTGCTGTATAATGTATAATGTCCAGTATAATGTCAGCATTAAATATTATTATGCCAAAAAAAATGTCTAAAATGTAAATCAAGAGACCAAAACAGGTAAGCCCACGGGCCTGAAAGGCCAATTTTGTTAATCATGGTAGACATCTTAAGTAACTTTTTTATTTCATATTAGCAATTGTTTCAGCTCTGAGTTATGTAGTTTTACAAATTAATCTGTCTTTATTTCTGTGGTTTGGACATCAGTTTTGCAATGGTTCAGGGTGACACAAGACAAATCTCCTCTGTTTATTAAATCACCTACCTCAGCCCTTTAGGTGTCCACTGGCAGCAATGTGCTGCAAGTCAATCCGTTCGACATTCAATAAGCCACTGTTGCTTTTATTATGTTTTACTTTAAAAAACTATTCCTAATCTCTTTTGGGTTACTGTCTTGTGTGGTTGGGTCCTGTAATGCCCTTATTTACCACCATTAATTGTAACTGAACTGGCATTATAACAAAAGTTCCTAAGTAAGATCTTGTGTAATAGGAAAAGTTTGTTTGACACTTTTTAATTTAAAGTTTAAGTTTAATCCCACTAACATAACATTTTATTTAATAATAAACATGGTTTATAATTATAAACAAATAATACACAACAACAACAACAAATGCCCACACGCATACACATAATTGTTATCATCATTATCATCAACAACATGTTTTCCAGAGGAAGATAGAACTTCTTGTTTCAGTTTTTATTTTTTTTTTTATAAATTTCTTACTATTTAGTTATGGATTTTCTGTTTCCACTTCCATTTTAGCTGGTAAAACCTTTTCACATTCTACAATTTGAAATCTATTTTTTTTTCCTCAAAATATAAACAAAATTAACCTAGTCCACATCAAAAATATTAGTAAGTCTATGTTAGTTTTGTACATATGATTTTACCAAAGGCAGCAATGCAACCAGCTATTGTCATCTACAAAATTAAACAATTAACTAGTTGTCTAATTGAGCGCACAAAGAACTTGAACTTGCTTCCCTATTTTACTAAAACAGTTTTCAAGATGAACAAGATCTTATTGTGGGTTATATGTGTTATGTGATGGTTATCAAGAGAAGCAATTTAGATTGAAGTAGGAGGATAAAAATAGACATTGTAGAACTACTTGAATTTCTTTATCAGTAATTAGTTTTTTCTGTTAATCCTGGTCTATAAGAATCTAAATTCTATTAAGGAAAAGAATAAAAAATGTTTTTAAGAAACATTCCTTTCACGCCTTTAAGCTAATGGTAAAACATACTTCAGCTCTACAAGATAACAGCAGTAAACTTTTAGCTATATATTTTAAAATGTAAGTGATGTGAAGTGTGTACTTTGTTTTCAAACCACTGTATGTATCATTTGAAGTAGGGGATTTCCACTAACATTATATTTTTGAATGTCAAGTCTCTGGGGACCAAAGGAAGTGCTATGACATTAAATATATCTGTCTATTAAGGGTTAGAATGTTTGTTTGTATGTCATAAGTTAATACATATATCTATAAAATCTTAAGAATGAAATGAATGTCTAAATCTTTTCTTTACCACATAAAAACATTTAAGGTTTATTATGACTATATTAACCTTAAGATGACCCTGCCATGTCTGCGTTTTTTTAGGTGCTAGATTAAAGCCTGTCTCTATTGGAATAGCAGTTGCTTTCTGTATTCTAGTACTTTTTGTACTGATTTGTGTGTTGCGTGCTTGCTGGAAGAAGGTGAAAGCTTGCTGCAAAAGAAAAAGTAAGTGTTTATTTAACTATTGGTTCATTTATTATTAGATAGATATTAAAAATAACATTAACCTTTCTTATCTTTGTAAAGAATCATCAATGAAAGATAAATTTATTATGTAAGTACTGAAGAAGTGGCCACTTTTTTTCATAATATGCATTCATTGATGTTTCCAATATCCATTATTTACCTTTTTTTGCAGAAAATTGGGCCTTAAAAACTCTCCTCCTCCATTCTCAATAAGCAGCATTATAGACAAAGAATGGATGGAGTAACCAGCAGGAGGAGGAGCGGATGGTCAAATAGGACAGGACGAGATAGAAAATAATGTTTCACTGTGGAGATCCCTAATCTGAAGTTTTTACCCTTTATTATTCAAGGATCGCAACAGTAATGAACTCGCATTTTAGACTTTGCCCCAGTGTTTTACGCTGGATGCTCTTCCTGACACAACCTTCATCTTCTACCGAGCCTGAGGACATACAGACTATATTAACAATTTAAAGCAGCCAATTTACCTTAAATCCATGTTGTTGGACTGTGGAAGGAAACCAAAGAACAGAGAGAAAACCCACATGGACATGGGGAGAACATGGAAACTCCACCCAGATCAGGATTCGAACTGGGAATCCCCAGTGCTGATTGTCCAACGTGCTAACCACTAAGCCATCATGCTGCCCTTTGGATGTTTCTATTTCTATTTCTGCATGAGTGTTGCTTTATCAGATTAAACTTTATCAAATTATTCAAACAAAATAAAATCCAAATGTGACAATTAACCATAGTTATTGTTTTTAATTAAGGAAAATGTTCAAATATTATCTTTATAGTAAGTATTTAACCTTTAGAATATACTTTGAAGGTAAAATAAATGTTTGGAGATTTCATTGTTCCATTCGTGATGGCAAACAGACCTAAAAGAAGCACTGTAATTTTTAAACTACAACAGCCTTCTCTTTGCAACTCTGCCATGAATATTATATTGCACATAGTGTTGATTTAAAATATTTTAAAACCAACTTAATAGAAATTATTTCACATACTTGTACCTTTTAAAGATATAAAATATTGGATAAATCACCACAATAAAGTTATTTCTATTATCGTTTTGACATTTGTTCCTTTTTGAGTACTTTTGAAAAATGTCTTACAATTAGATTAATTTTTAGATGAAATTCATGTAGTACATGAAGTATAATTCAATATATACACATTCTTATGATAAATACACAAAATGTAATCTGTTCTGCTACCTTTGTGTCAGTATAATTCACTGCAATATTTTATTGGATGCGTTATATTTAAAATGATTTTAGAATATTGAAATGTGATCTCATGTTGAGTAAGGCCTTTACAGTGTAATAAAGTTTTTACTTTATCTTATAATCAATTTTCTGCTTCTAAAAAGGGCACATTGCCCTATGGACCTAACTCCCAGAGGTTTACTTTAACTGCTAAATGCTCATCTCACTACTGAAAGGAAACCACGAAACATGCCGTCTAGCATTAAAACTACAAAAACCAACGGTCCTGATACCCACATCCTGTCGCAACAGCAATTATTTTTATCACACAAGCTCTTAATATTCCATATATATATATATATATATATATATATATATATATATATATATATATAAATATAATTTTCTGAATGGCTTGCCCTATACAAATATATGATTTATGTGCTTTAGGCAAACTAAAGATTTTTTTATGTTTAGAGCTATTTTTGGAGAGGAGCGGCATTCTCTTTTCAAAGCTACCAGTCACAATATTGTTATTCATGGGTCTCCCAATGGTGGAATTATAAACATTAACCAATGTGGGTCATTAGTTACCTTATTACTGAATGACCTCACAGAATAATGGGTTTGCATTTTTGACATTTGTACACAGTTTGGCTGATTGGAATATTAACTCTTCAGAGATTATATTGTAACCTTTTTCAAACTAAACTTCTTTTGAAGTTCTCAGAAATCTTTGATCATGCCAAACAATAGTTAGTGGAAAAAGGTGACAAAATCATCTCTAATGAGTTTGGACTTTACCAAACACCATGCTAAGAGCAAGAAGTGTTATATTGTGAGACTACAAAGAAAGTATGCATGACAAGACTGCAAGGATAAAATGGCTGCTATACAAAACAACTATGATGCCTATTTGCAATTACATAAAGGCAACATTGACAAGCTAGTAGATTACTGCGTGGACAAAAGATCAAAAGAGGTCTTTTTTAGTTTAACTAGTGCTATGTTCAGTGAAAGAAAACACTGTATTTTAGCATAAATACCTTAACCAATATAAAAAAAACAAGAGATGGTAGTATAATTGTTAAGGACTGCTTTGCTGTCCTTAACAATGGTATATGTCATCTTGCCATTATTGATATAAAAATAAAATAAACCTTTTTAAACAAGCACATTCTAAAGAAAAAGGTTATGACATAGCATACATTTGTATATAATCTGACTGACTGTGGATTGTTGAAGCCTAAACTCGTCAGTATTTTGCGATCTTCTCCAGCCTGATAAGCTGTAAGATCCCTTCTTCTCAGGTCCTCATACTCCTTTTGTTTATGCACAAGTACACTTTCACAAATGTGGTGTAATAAACAGTTCTTGATTGCAAACTGATGATGTTTGGTTACCCTATTTTTCAAATATGTAAAAATAGATCATTTTTAGTGAAAATAAGAATGATTGAAATATAGCTTTTAAAATGCTATAAAATGCTAGATTCTAAAGCACTAAGTAGCGATATAATCTTAACATATTTGAAAATAAATACATTTTTATAATATGTTTTATATTTTCAAAAATGTAGCTTTTCTCACTTAAGTGGGAGACCATGTACTCACAGATTGAAACAATTGTTCAATTCCATTGTGAGAACTTGTGGGTAAGAGTTCTGAAAAAACAACAGCAAATCATAACTAAACTCTAATGCTAAGGTGTTAAAAAACCCCACATTTCTTTTAAATTGTTGTTCATATTTCTTTTAAGAGCTTTTCAATAAAATGTCAAATGTCTTCAAATAAAAAAAATATGTGTTGCCTGATATGTCCAAGTAGGAGGATGTTTTTTTATTATAGGTATCTTCCCTTCCAGTATGTGTGATTTGAAATAAACTGATGTGCATAATAGTAACATGTGTCCTTAGCCTTCCCTTTTCAAGTCTTCTCATTTGGAAAAGTATAAACACAAGACAATGATAAATGTTTGGTTGCAGGATTCAGTTTAAAATGTCAAAGACAATAAATTGGACAATAGTAACACATAACTAGCAACATGGCATTGACAAACAATAGTTTTGCTAAGTAAGTACCACATTTAATTATTTATTTTATTTTTAATATGCAAAATTGTTTGGATGACATAATGTGCATGTATTTAATTTGTATTTACATATTTGAGTAATTAATTTTTTTGTAGCCACAAAAATATTTTAATATATCTTTCGATTCATGACTGCATTTTCCACCGAATCATGTTTGTTATAGTGGTTTAATTACAGAAAAGCAAAATATTAATCCTGATTATTGTTCATGCCACTCATGTTATAAGATTGCTGTCATAAATTTGTTACTTATAGGCAGTTAAACATAAATGCAGTGTGATATCCCTCTGACTGAACCCAGAGGTGACAAATGTCATATGCTTTATAAAATGTTCTTGTAGAAAGTTGTAAAAACCTTAGATAAAAAATAAAACTCATGTGAACTTATGTTTACATTGGAAAAAGCAAACTAGCTCCATACAAGCTAAAGATACTTTGTCTTGCAAAGTTAATTAGGAAATTTTGTAGCTATAGAGCTAATTGCAGGAGTATATTTATTAATTTGTGTTTTATGCTAACCATATTTCGGAAAGTAATTTTAAGATGAATTGTAAAAGTGAAAATCTAAATAAGCAGACTGAAAGAGCTGACAAAGGGAAAAAAACAAGCTGAAAATGTTCTGTTTAAAGCCAAATGGTTTCTAATAATCCCTCTATAAGTCATTCTTAAAACATTTTTCTACTGTTTATTTTTTTAACTTCAAAACAGATACAAGACAACATCAAGACAAATTCCAGAAATGTAAGAAATACATTTTGATTTATATCATAAATCATAAATATGTCCCCAAAGTCCATATTTACAGTGGGTATGTGCAAAATGTCACTAAAGTCAGTCACTCTCTCGTCTTCATCACAGTTACATTCACTTTCTAATTTAAAAGTATCAATAGTTTTAAGGTAGTTTGTCTTTTTTTCTAATTGTCCTCGACATTTACATGGTGAACAGGTTTTACAGTAATTTAGTCTGAAGACAGTAACACTAAATAATGTTAAAATTAGTATTGATTTGATGAAAAGTATGTCAAAAAGTATGTCATAAAATGCCAAGTAGCAGTCCATCAAAAACAAACTTGCCAATATTTCTTTATGATATTATGTAGTTTTCTTTACATGGAGGAACACAAATCAAGGAGTTCAGGAATAGGTTAACTGCACATCATCAAGTGTGAACAACGTTTTGTCCATTTCACTGATGTGAAATCTTTCATCTCGCAGATGTTCAGTACATGATAAAAAATGTGAAGATGACTCATTGAGGTTTGTACCTGATAGGGAAATCAATGTGTCCTCCCCTTCCACATTTAGAATATCTACTCTCTGCCCCATACCTTTTTTTAGATAGTTTGAAATTACATTGCAACCATTATCAGCTTGCAGTGTTAACTGGCTAAAATCTGACTGCCCTTTAATCAGTGGCTGGCAGTCTTCTGTTAAAGTCTTCTTATATGTACACCAAATGCAGTGCTCTTGCTCAGAACACATACATGTCATTCGATCAGACTTATATCCAAAGCTTTTGGCAGCTATGTTTGTGTCCATGCCTTTGCCCTTGATAGCCTCATCCACATTAGAAGGGCTCTGACTCCGATAACCATCTCCAACCACTACCTCAGACAAGAGTCCACAGACATTTTCAGAAGAGTCAGCCTCATGGTGGCTCAATCCAAAACCACTGTCATCCTCTTCCTCACTTCTTACACCAGGTTTTATTTTGTTTTGAAATAAACACCCTGCAGTGGTTTTTCTAGCACTCTCACAGCCATCTATTCCCTTTAGACTTCCACAACCACTGTCCACTTGTAGGTCTCCCAGCTGGCCCTCTGTCATTGTGCTGTTATTAGACATATTAAGCTGTTCCATGCTCACTCCACTATCCAGACTTTCTCTTCTTTCTTTGTCTTCCTCAAATTCAATCTTTTCCTCTGATGTTTGCATCTCTGATTTTTCATTTTGATTGATAATTATCCAGCCTTTGTCTGTCACAGTCTCTATTTGAACAGGTCCTATGGTCATGGGGCGCCATCCATTCAGAGCAGGCTTCTGTAAAGAAATATATTATAGGTTTAATATGTGATTATATATATATATATATATATATATATATATATATATATATATATATATATATATATATATATATATATATATATAAAAGAGCGAGAGAGGGAGAGAAAGATTTGATATATTAAAAAATACATTTCAAATAACAAAATCCATCCATCCATCCATTATCTTCCGCTTCCACTGTATCTTCCCAGCGCCCGAAACATTCTTCCCTGGATGGGCATGGGGAGAACATTTCGGGCACTGGGCAGATACAGTACACCCAGGACAGGGCGCCAATCTATCGCTGGGCACACACTCACTCACTCACACAGACATACACACTCTATATGGGGCAAGTTGGAGAACTCAATTGACTTGATCCATGTTTTTGGACTGTGGGAGGAAACCAGAGAACCCGGAGGAAACCCATGCGGACACGTGAAGAACATGGAAACTCCACCCAGATGGGGATTCGAACCGGGAATCCCTAGCTCTAAGAGGCGAACTTGCTAACCACTAAGCCGCCCGACAAATAACAAAATCATTTTTGTAATTTCTATTCATTTTTCCTGCTATCCTGTTTTCATTTAAAAGAAATGTGAAGTGACAGTTTCACTGTTCTCCACTACAAGTAATGAACTTTACTTCATGTTACTCAGTAATCAGTTCCTCTTATGATCATGAAACTAGTCAGTTTTTTTACATTGAGTTTTGGTGAAACTAGTGGTGACTCACCAAAGCATTAGGCATTTCCCCATGATGCTTAAAGAAATGAACAATGGTCAATAAGAGAGCCAATATACCCAGAAGTCCAAGAATCAGTGTACAAGGAATCAGCATCATTGAATCTAGAAAAGTTAAAACACACAATTAATAATTATTTAGAATAACTTTTATGCAAAAGATAACAAACATGACTATAAAATTGCATTTTTTGCAAATTTAAGTCACCGTCCATTAGTAAGTTTACCTAATGGTAACTTTATGCACTGGACAGAAGAGTTGTTGCTGGCAATTGTTGCTAAACTCTCCACCTTTACCCGCACACAGTATACACACAAGGATTGCAATGAACTGAATATAATCTCTTCAGTGTCACCCTGCATCTTCATCAGGGTCTAGTAAAGAAAATTCAGAAAATTTAATTTATCAGAAAAATATGCAGAGTACAATCATGATTATTATAAATGTGTCTATACTTTAAAAGTTAATGCAATTGCTAAGATGTTTGTGATACCTTATTTTCTTGCCCCTCCTGCCAAAGATAGGCAATATATTGCACACCATATGGAAAGAGCTCTTCAAGGCTCTCTTTCAAGTGTACATTAATTTGCACAGAGAATGATGTTGATGACAGACTAAAAGTAGGAGACAGAAGCTGACCTAGCATAAAAAAACATATATATTATAAATCATTAAACATCAGTCAATAAGAACACTTTTTTTGTCAACATTTATTGTCTATATTATATAAAAAGAAACTTACTGTTTCGTATATTGTTAGACCTTGAATAACTCCAGGAAATATCATGTTGATTCATAAGCATTCCAACTCGCACATCAAACTGTATCATACTGGACACTGGTCCTATGTTACATATTGTGTCTTTAAGCAGTGTACATTGGGACACGTTTACCCAGACACCAGGAAAATCCGTACTGGTAGAACAAAAAGTCAAAGTGTAGAATTTACAAAAAGGCAAAACACCTAATATTAATAAAATAATTCACATATACAGGAAGATACTGTGAACTATTAGTAAATAATATGATCATAACAAAACTTTATATATTCTTACTCAGATAACTGAACTTGATACAGACAACCCCCAGGGTTTTCCTCAGGAGAAACCCATGTCACAGTTACATTTCCCTCCCACATGTGGACTGTAACATTTATGGGTATTTCACCTAAAAAAAGAGGAATAAGCACAACATAAAACAAAAAGTACTTTAAATTGTGATAGATTTTTTAAACTGAGTCATATCTCTATATTATATGAACTAAGGTCACAATTACTAAACTACTACTGCTGTGCATTTCATAAAGTTAGGTTCATCTTATTAGAAATATTTAAAGGCACATTAAATAATAATAGGTAGATTTTTAAACTATCAAAAGAGTATGCACCAAAATTTCTGCCAACCTATAAGCAGACATTTATGTAAAAACACAATAGTGTGGTCTTGAATTTTTTTTTTTTTTAAGTTTTAATAGGGAGCTTTCATTGTTTTTTTTTTACTGGTTTTAATACAGCTGTATTGAATCAGCCTGAGGTCACAAGTGTATTTTTCACAAATAAATAATAAAAACGAAAATAATAATACAAGTGACAATAAATAGCTACACATTTAATAAATAACTGTTAATAAACTATTAATAACAATTAATAATTACATATTTTTCCAAGGACTGTTTTACCCACTTTTAGAAAGTGAGCTAGCTGTACATAAATAATTAAAAGTGGCAATAAAATTATGTAGAATATTATTTATTCATTGTATTATTGTAAGCAAACTAATTAAAATCTAAAAATGTAAATACATTTTTAAAGTCAAAATGTACATACCTGATGTATTGAATATTAAGTAAAGAAACAAGACGAAAGTCAAAACCCAGTTGTTTTTGTCCATGTTCTGCATTAGTATCATATCACCATTTCACAAATGAATCTAAATAAAAAAAAATAAACTAGTAGTGCATATTGTTTTCAATAAATTTTTGTTACTCTCTCTTTGTGGTTTCATGGCCATTTTCAGCCTGGATTGTTTTTCTGACACTGACAGAAACCCTGTTCACAGTCTAAGCTCTTAGAATTCACAATACGCCCCTTGTTACGCATTTCCTCTATGATGCTTGATCTCACCAAAACTTGTATTTGGTTCCTGTTTTCCTTATTTGGCTTTTGTTTCCATTTTTACCAATTTGCTTAAGGGTTGAAACTACAGTCAAGCAATGTATTTTCATTAATATGCATAAACAGCAATGTCTAATTAAGGAAGGTGTCAACTTTGGGACATTGTAAATTTTTTTAAATAAAAATATTTTTTATAGAACTGTATGTAGATTGTATGTATTATTATTAATTATTAAGTTTGTACTTAACATATGCAAGTTTGTATTTGCTGTTGATTGGAAAATGCAGGGCCATTTGGTGGATGTTAAATTATGACTAAATGGCAAAATAAAAAAATATATATAATAATAATTTAGGAAATTATAAATAATGTTTGTAATCAAGAAAAAAAAGTAACATATAACAAAACAAAGACTATAACAGTTTGTACACTATAGTAGTTTACAATGTTTCGTTACACACAGCATCTGACACCATCTAGTGGCCAAAAATAATTGTGCAGCACTTTGGCTTCTGGGTAAACTTAAAAATTTTCCAAAACGTGGGATAAATCCTTAAATAAATGAAAACTTTTTTAAAAAAAACAATATAAATCCTAAGTATCAGAAAGATTTAAAAAGACGTATTCAATCATGTGTTAATTTAAGATTTCTACAAATCTACGAGAAACTATGAATTACTTAAAATTAAAATCAATTCAAATTAAATGTTTTCAACAGTTTCATCTAATCGTCATCTCAATCTTATCTATCGCCAATCCATGGCTGGGCACACACACACACAAACACACACACACACACACACACACACACACACACACACACACACACACTATAAATTGGGCAAATTAAATAGGGGCAATATAAAGCAAACAATTCACAATGAATCTGTGTTTTTGGACTTTAATTCATTCATTCATTCATTCATTCATTATCTTCCGCTTTATCCTATATTAAGGTCGCGGGGGGATCCCCATGCCCATCCAGGGGAGAACGTTTTGGGCGCTGGGCAGATACACCCAGGACAGGGCGCCAGTCTATTACTGGGCACACACTCACTCACACAAACACACGCATACACACTCTACATGGGGCAATTTGGAGAACTCAATTGACTTGATCCATGTTTTTGGACTGTGGGAGGCAACCGGAGAACCCGGAGGAAACCCACGCGGGCATGGGGAGAACATGGAAACTCCACCCAGATGGGGATTTGAACTGGGAATCCCTAGTGCTGAGAGGCGAATGTGCTAACCACTTAGCTGCCTGTTTTTGGACTGTGACAGAAAATCGGAGAACCCAGAGAACCTTGGAAACCTAAATTTTAACCTAGTAACTCAGTGCTGATGGGATAATGGATGGAAATGGAAATGGTATTTTGGACTAATGAGTACCCATAATATGATATGACAATTTAATTTTTCTATCAACTTGTCTTTGAGATGAGAATGGAGACCAGAGACCCAATGGAAGACCCATGTAGACATGAAGAGGAAATGCAGATTCCACACAAAAGCACCTGTTTATAATGTCTTTCAGTTAATTTCTGTTCAGAATTTGTAAATGACTTCTTCGCATAATCAACTTCAGGTTGTATTTCTTTATGCTGTGACAAAATGTGTTGTGAGAATGATTTTCTGTGTACTCCTCAGTACAAGGTACTGTCATGATTCAAATGTGGAATTTGAAACTGAATTGTCCACACACTGCTTACCACTTTAACCACTTGCACCACACAATATGTAAACAGACTGCCATATTAATCATTAGATTGCACCAGAAAGTAATAATAATAATAAAGAAAAATGAACACCCAGATGTAACAGGTGCCTAGGGCACCTGTTTTTCTGTTTCTGTTCATCTGTGTTATCCTTGTTTTGAGTTAATTAACTGTCATTCCAGGTCGTTTAAGTTAATAAGCTCTTCTGTTTCATTGGTTTGTTTGGTGCACGTGGTCGGATGTCTTTGTGTATTTATTTCCTGTGTTCCCCGTCCTCCGTGCACGTCATTTGGTTTATGTTCACTCGTTTTGTGTACTTGTTGTGTTTGGTGTCCTTACACCGTTAAAATAAATCAGTGTTTCTGCTACCTGCGTGCCTGGCTCCCTTCTGCGCGTTAAAGCGCTGCGGCTCTGCGCCTCATCTGCGCAGCCGCTCATAGTCCAAGGTAGGTGAGTGTAACACCAGAACAGCAAGAACAAAAGACAGTAATAACAAACTGTAGTAGAGAAAAACCTAAACTACACCTCAAACCATTCCTGAAACCATTTTTGCTTAGTGGCAGGGAGCATCATCCTCCTGAAAGAGGCCACAGCCATCAGGAAATACCATTTTATTAAAGGGTCTACATGTTTTTTATTAATACACAGGTTGGAGGTAGGCTGTCCAAGTAACATCTACATGGATGACAGAGCACAAGGTAATATATATATATATATATATATATATATATATATATATATATATATATATATATATATATATATATACAGTGGGTTGCAAAAGTATTCATACTCCTTGAACTTTTCCATATTTTGTCACATTACAACCACAAACATAAATATATTTCACTGGAATTTAATGTGAAAGACCAACACAAAGTGGTATACAATTGTGAAGTGGAATGAAAGTTATACATGAATCAACAATTTTTTTACAAATAAAAAACTGAAAAGTGCGATGTGCAAAATTATTCAGCCCCCCTGA